>JAOTRH010464882.1:0-27867 GCA_034768845.1 Heliamphora exappendiculata
CCTATTGTGACGATGGTGGTGTGGGTTTTTCGGCTCATAGAAGGGGTGCGGTTTACTTTTCTGGGCCTTCTGATAAGAACATTATGTACGTGCAGTGTGTATTTAGGATGCCATTCTTGACAGATGCCTTGGCTTGTGGAAAAGCAAGTCATTGGAGATGCTATCTTGATGGACCATAATCTCTGTCTTTTTCTTTCCTTTTACTAGGTATAACTGAAAAGTTCATAATATGACAAAGTACTTTATAAGGAGACTTACTATTCTTTTGCTGCCTCCCCCCCCTCCCGTGAGAGATGGGGGTGGGGATGAGGGTAGTTTTTGATGCTATCTTCTTACTACATTGAAAAAGGTATGTGGCAAATAAATTACCCAGTAGCTTTTCCCAAATAGCCTATTTTCACATTTTCTAAATCTTTATTATATTTTTGACTAGAAATTTACTATTCAATTCCTCTCATGAGTTAAAAAACGAGAACATGAGATATACTTTGCTTTTTGACTCAAATTATTGTTAGCAAAATAGAAGATGAAATCACTAAAGACAAAGTTACAAAATATATATAAAACAAAACTTAAATCCTAATTAGATTTAAAGACTAAAATGCTCTTTAGCTTACAATAAAATAACAAAATAATCAAAAATACACTTTTACAATTATCGTTTGTTAACAATTTTTTCGGTTTCTCCCTTCACCGTGACTATCTTGATTGACCATAACCTCGCCTTTTTCCGTCTTTCCTTTTACTAGGTGTAACTGAAAAGTTCATAATATGACAAAGTAGTTTGTTAGGAGACTTCCTATTCTTTTGCTGCCTTTTTTACCCCTTGTGAGTGATGGGGGTGGGGATGAGGAGGGTAGTTTTAGATGCTACCTTCTTACTACATTGAAAAAGGTATGTGGCAAATAAGTTACCCAGTAGTTTTTTCCAAATAGCTTATTTTCACATTTTCTAAGTCTTTATTATATTTTTAACTAGAAATTTACTATTCAATTCCTTTTGAGTCAAAAAAGGAGAACATGAGATATACTTTGCGTTTTGACTCAAATTATTGTTAGCAAAATAGAAGATGAAACCACTAAGATAAAGTTACAAAATATATATAAAACAAAACTTAAACCCTAATTAGATTTAAAGACTAAAATGCCCTTTAGCTTACAATAAAATAACAAAGTAACCAAAAATACACTTACAATTATCGTTTGTCAACAATTGTTTTGGTTTCTCCCTTGACCGTGACTATCTTGATGGACCATAACCTCGCCTTTTTCCGTCTTTCTTTTTACTAGGTGTAACTGAAAGTTCATAATATGACAAAGTAGTTTATTAGGAGACTTCCTATTCTTTTGCTGCCTTTTTTCCCCCTTGTGAGTGATGGGGGTGAGGATGAGGAGGGTAGTTTTAGAAGCTATCTTCTTACTACATTGAAAAAGGTATGTGGCAAATAAATTACCCAGTAGCTTTTTCCAAATAGCTTATTTTCACATTTTCTAAATCTTTATTATATTTTTGACTAGAAACTTACTATTCAATTCCTTTTGTGAGTCCAAAAACGAGAACATGAGATATACTTTGCGTTTTGACTCAAATTATTGTTAGCAAAATAGAAAATGAAACCACTAAAGATAAAGTTACAAAATATATATAAAACAAAACTTGAACCCTAATTAGATTTAAAGACTAAAATGCCCTTTAGCTTACAATAAAATAACAAAGTAACAAAAAATACACTTTTACAATTTTCGTTTGTCAACAATTGTTTTGGTTTCTCCCTTGATCGTGACTATCTTGATGGACCATAACCTCGCCTTTTTCCGTCTTTTCTTTTATTAGGTATAACTGAAAAGTTTATAATATGGCAAAATAGTTTATTAGGAGACTTCTTATTCTTTTGCTGCCTTTTTTTCCCCCTTGTGAGAGATGGGGGTGGGGATGAAGAGGGTAGTTTTAGATGCTACCTTCTTACTACATTGAAAAAGGTACGTGACAAATAAGTTAGTAAGTTACGCAGTAGCATTTCCCAAATAGCTTATTTTTGCCTTTTCTAAGTTTTTATTATATTTTTATCCAGAAATTTACTGTTCAATTCCTCTTGTGAGTCCAAAAAATGAAACATGAGATATACTTTGCTTTTTGACTCAAATTATTATTAGCAAAATAGAATTTGACCTAAAGACTAAAATGCCCTTTAGCGTACAATAAAATAACAAAATAATCAAAGACACTTTTACAATTATCATATGTCAACAATTATTTCCGTTTCTCCTTTCACCGGGTATCTCCCCCACTTTCTTCAAATGCACAATAATGACTTCTCTTAAGTTGCCTTACATATCCTATTTGCAGTTCATTGGATCCTCATCTCCAAGATGAGCTAAAAAATTATCTAATGTCCAAGGGAATTGAGGAGAGGCTTACCAACTTCCTCCTCCTCCACCTCCACCGGAAGGAGCAAGGTCAGTACGTAAATTGGCTGCGCAAATTGGAAGAGATGGTGGCTCAAGGCGGTGATGAGACAGAAATGCTAGAGAAAGTTTTAACTTAAAAAAGTATCCTCAAATTCTCCATTTCACACACAAATTCATCATTGTTGTAGGCAAAGAAAGTTGTTGATTTGAGCCCCATTTTTTGTCATGTTTGTTGTTCTCATCACTTTGATGACTATGGGATGATAACATTGCCGGCCAAGCTTCCATGTGCACCCCCTCTTTGGGGTGAAGCATGCACATCCCTTATCTCATTTATTAAATTTAATGAAATTAAGTTCAGGAATCGGTTATAATATTTTACTTCATAGGCTACCGGAAGAACCTATTATAACCAAAATTGATTCTGACAAACCCAATATTTAGGGCCCAATTGGCAATTAGTATAAAATTTAGCTTTTTTGCTTTTTTACGTTTTAAGCAAAAAAAGCTAAATTTGGTTCACATTAGGTCGTTTAGTAACTTAGTTTTTTTAGTTTTTTTGAAGTTGATTGTTTGGGTAAAAAATTAGTTTTTTTTAATTTTTTTTTAAGTGGATAATTTTATCTTTTTATATATTTGATATTAATAATTATATATAGTTGGTAGTGATAGTAAGTAAGTTATAAATAACTGATATTATTGTATTTTAAAAGTGGTGAGAGTTTAAATAGAATATTCTGAGAGTTTGTGTTTTAATTTGACGCTTTTTAGGTTTTTGGTTTTTTTGTTAAATAGGCAATTTTATCTGTTTTTAGTCAAAAAGTAAAACCGACAAAGATTGCCAATAAGGGCTTTAGTACTATTATGTGGAATCGATTCTAGAATCAACTCAAGACTTCCTGTCCAAAAAGAAATGCAAAAATATGCAAATTACCTTGGAAGTTGAATCGATTCTTGAGACCCCGATAACATGGAATATTGGCCGCAGTAACTAATTGATTCTTGAATTAATTTTAGTCAATTCCAATTACAACTAAGAAATTGGCACTATAATCGATTGCGATATTGATTTGTCTGCCAATTGCAATATGGCGTCGGGAGAATCGATTATTAATTGAAAAGTTTTATGATTTTACGAACTTTTGTGATTTATGTTACGATGATTTGTGGATAAAATTTAGATGTATTTTGATAAAATAGCAACGAGCAAATATTATGAATGTATTTTTTTTGTTCATTTTAGGATCCTTGCAATTCTTATTAAGATCATTTGTGGTGTACCATATTACATGCCTTATGATTATTGTTAGCGCGTTTTTCTAATTTTATGTGCTTTGGGGGATTTTTGTTATAATGATTTGTGGATAAAGTTATAATGTATTTTGATGAAATAGTAACAAGTATATACGTCGAATTTCTTTGGTTCATTTTATAATTTTACAATTTTATTATAGTTTTACCTCATAATTTATGATTATTATTGGTCTCTTTTTTTTTTTTTTATGTCGATTTATGATCTTTTCTGGTAAAATTACGCAATATTTTGGTCAATAAAAACTACCATTTTAAAGACAATTCTTGCAAGGTCCGCAAAAAGATCTTTGATTACAATTATGTATTTGTTATAGTTGAAATTATAAATTTATAATTTATAATTAAAAAAATATAATAATAATTTTAAATAAAAATTATAAAAATTTGTTTAAATTGTAAACTCATAATTTAAAACAATAAAATTTATGTGGATTATGATCATATTTGATAAAATTATGTAATATTTTGGTCAACAAAAATTACCATATTTTAAATGCGTGTTAAGAATTTATACTTAGTTAAAAGTACAAAAATATAATTCTTTTTATTTTGTCTAATCATTTTTGTATGTATCAAGTTCAATGCTATTTTTTTAAAGTTAACCATATAATTTTTTAATATTATTTCATATATTGATCTTTATAATTTGAAGAGGTATCATAACTAGCTAAGAAAAAAATAATTAAAATAGATAGCCTTTTAAAGAGCTTCTTGAAACATTAAATATAATAATGATTTACCAAAATAAGTAATAAATTCTTTTCAGATAGTTTATTAGGGCCCTGTTTGGGCTAAATTGTGCAATTTTTGCTTATTTTTACCTTCTATGAGTTTTTTTTTTCATCTTTGGACTAAAACCCTTTGCGGAAAAAAAAGATATTTTTATTTTTTTGAATTATCCCGATGAGATAAACATGAAAAGTATAAAAAAATTAATCAAAATATTAAATTTTTTTTATTAAAGACGAAAATAAACAATAAATTTTTTTCTTATTGGTTTATTTTGACTTATTTTTAAATTTTCTAAACCAACTTTATATTTTGTTCAAAAAAATCTATTTTTCGGCTAGTTTCGATGATAGTAGTCAAAAAGCATAATAATTTAATCAAACGATAATTTTTTATTAAAAATAAAAATAAATTATGTAAAATAAATAAATAAGCAATTATAATCCAAACGGAACCTAAAATTGCTCTTACCAGCAATATTATCACATATGCTTTATGAGATTGCTTATGTATTTACCAGTTCTCCACCTTCCATCACTGAACACCGATGGTTGCCAAGTCCAAGCAATTTTCATGGTATAGTTAAATTATTATATTATTTGAATTTTTATATCGATACAAATTAAAAAAATAAAAAAATAATTAAAATTCAAAAATTTTAAAAAAAGATAAAAATAAGTCAAAATAAATTAATAAGTTAATTTTATGTTGTTTATTTTTTTATTTTTAATAATTTTTTTCTTCTTTTAATTAAAAAATTTTAATTTTTTAATTTATCTTATCAAGGCAATCTAAAAAAAATAAAATATGTTATTTAAAAGATAAAAGAATAAAAAAATAAAATTAAACAAAAAATTGAAATTTAGCCCAAACTGGGCCTCGGTTTTCCTGTGTGGGCCTTTTTCTTTCATGCACAAATGCTTCTCTCTCTCTCTCTCTCTCTCCCGTATCTTACTACACATTTAATTAGCTTTTTAATAGATTTTATGTTTGAATTTGGCACACTTTTATGTTTATGGCGTGTGTTTAATATTATTAAAATTAATAATTAAAAGTTATAAAAAAATTATTTATAAATTATATTTAATATAAAAAAAATTAAGTATTTAAAAAAATTATAATTTATTATTAAAATTAATAAAAAATAAAAAATATTCCAAAATGCTGAGCCAAACACCCCATTATCAAATTAAAAAAATATTAAAAAGGCCTTGTTGGAGAAATTGCAAGCCCCCGGCCCGGATCGTCCCAGTTTGTACTTGTGAACCAGACGTTTCTTAGACGAAATCCTCTGTCTGCAGATCTTGAAGGCAGATCGGGACTCTCAGCTTTGCCCACCATTGTTCTTCACGGATACAAATTAACCAACGGGAGGTAGGCGTTTCCAATCCCACGTACCCACTTCAAATTGAAACTGCAAATTAGAAAAAATTTCGACAAGCTTTGAAAATGGACCTGGGTATTTGTTAAAATGCCCAAATGAAAGTCCATTCCTTCATATTCATATCACAATCTGATGCAGGAACTCATATATACGCGCGCGCGCGCTCTTTAGAAACTTCCAGTTTTTATGGAAATGACACTTTTGAGTCAGTGAAAAAATGTAGGGGTGAATTTTTGTAATATTTACATATGAGTGCGTAGAGTGAAGTGCAATTTGGTGTATGCTGTATGGTATTGGTACCCAGTCATGATGTCAGATCTTTCTGGTCTTTTGCAGTTTTTTTTTTTGGGGGATAATTAGTCGTACGTTCAATTTTTAGTCCTTGTAGTGCATTTAGTCTACTTAAATTTTCTTTAACCTCTTAAGCTCATTATTTTAAAAGGTTTAAGCCTAAGGTACTCTAATTTTATGCTTAACAATTTTATGGACAAATTCACTCTTACTACTCACACTCTCCTAATTACTTGATACAAACACTCGTCACGTTATTACCATTTATCAACTCTAGTAATTGCTGATGACTTGTACTCTAATTTTATGCTTGACAATTTTATGGACAAAATTACTCTTACTACTCACTCTCCTAATTACTTGATACAAACACTTGCCACGTTATTACCATTTATCAACTCTAGTCATTGCTGATGCCTTTTTTCGGCCACCATAGGCAACCATTTTTCGGGGACCATTTTTCTGGTGATACTCCTGTGATGGTTTTCGGCGACTTTTTGGCAATTTTCCGACGGCCTCTCATAACTCTCTTGTAACTTTTTTGACAACCCACATAACTAATAAATCTCACTGTTCGCAATATTCGAACAATGAATACTAAAAATAATTTTATTTTTGGTTTTATTATAAGTGAATAATAAAGATAAACTTTATTGTTTGTTGCATTTGAACAGTTAAATTTATCTCTGTTTACTTATTTTTGAATGCAAAAAGATAAATTTATCTCTGGTTTGATTATAAGTGAACACTAAAGAAAATGTTCACGAACAAAATTTTCATTGTTTGTTGTATTTAAACAGTAAAATTTATACATTTTCACTTATTTCTTGATGCAAACATATAAATTTATTTATGATTTTATTATAAGTGAATACTAAAGAGAAATTTCACCGTTCGTTGTATTCGAATAGTGAATTTATCTTTGTTCATTTATTTTTGGATGTAAACAAACAAATTTATATTTGGTTTTAATAGTCGCTAGAGTTGGTCGATAAAAGTCGCCGAAAGTTGCCCAGGTTGGTGGTTGGAGGTCATTGGAAAGGCACTGGAATTAGTCGTCAAAATTAGTCGCCAAAAAGTCACTGGAATTGGTAATTGGAAGTTGCCGGAGTTAATCGTTGGAGTCGCCGCTAGAGGTCGTTGGAAATGGTCACTGAAGTTTGCTTGTGGTTGCCACAGATGGTCACCCAAACTCGTCGGCGCTCACTGGAGCTCGCCAGAGGTGGAGGTGGAGGTGGAGGTGGAGGGATAAGGTGTTAAGGTGAAGGGATAAATATTTTGGTAAGATCCACAATTAACATTTCATACAATATTATGTCCAACAAAAAGAACTTTTGCTCTTAAAGTCTATTGTGTCAAATTTGACCAAAATACTTCTGGTGTTTTGGACCAGCTTATGTGCACCTCGACTAATTCTTGGGGGATTAATCTCACTGTCCAGTAGAAGGGGGCCCGATTAAAGCCAATGCAATCTCGTATGAACTAACTCTAAAGAATTGATAGCACTTATAAGGTTTCGAACTTGAGACATTGGAGGTAGCAAAACCCCAAGTCCTAACTATCAGGCTAACCCCTTAGGGTTACTTTCCATGACTTTTATTAACAAAAGTAGAGTGATTGCAAACGATGTAACTCATAAAATTAAAATTTGTTAGCTCAAATGGAGTAATGTTTTTAGAGTACTATGCGATCGACAGATACTTATAAAATTAAAATGAAATTTTTATAGAAGAATTACTAGACCAACGATGTTATATTAAACAAAATGTAAATCTGATAAGTGACCATGTGTAAATAAAATGATTGTTGCTAAAATGAAAATACTGAGATAAATATGTGGTAAGAATAAAAAAGATAAAATCAAAAATGAAAATATTAGTAAAATGATAGGAATTACACCAAGATAAAACGAGAGAAAATATATTAAAATATTTTGGACACATACACCAACAACGTGAATTAACAGATGTACCAGAAAGGAAAGGTGATAAAATTATTGTTAGTTAGTTAGTGGAAATACTATGGACAGAGGTAAACCTAAATTGTTATGAGATATTGCAGTAAGAAAAAATAAGAATTTATTAAATATAATTAAGCATATCACTTTTAACGGAACAGAATGACGTAAAAAGATTCATATAGTCAAACCCTAATTGAGTCACTCAAGACAAGCTTAGTTTGGTTTGATTTGGTATCCACGACCAATAACAAACTCAAAGCCAATGGCCATAACTTTAAGTATTAGGTAGATTCGAGGGAAGATGTTAATGCACCATGGTCATGGGCATGAAGCATTTTTGTGGCTCGTTTCCATGAAACAACATGCGACTTGAGATGTTAGAGTGAGCTTGAATTGATCACTTAAGGCGATGTAAGCATTAGCCAATACTTTATGTAGGTTGGGGTTATTTCCCCCTTTCTTTTTGAGATTTTGTGTTTAGAATTAGATTGTGGGTATGAGGTCAGTGTGGAGAGGATAAGGAAGATCATTATTCGAGGCTTGAGGCCTGAGTAGGGTGAATCCATTCTTATGAATCAAGATGGGCCTACTCAAGTATCATTCAGAGTTAGAGAGTTTATTGGCTAACCAAGCAGGTTTAGTCATGAAATGGCTGAAGTGTCTTTGAAGATTGAAGAGCATGTTCTTTGTGAAAGCAAAAGAATAGGATGGAGGAGAAATAAGGCAGGGGCTACATTGCAGCCTGGTATATGTTTCAAGGCCTTGGAACAGGATACAACTGAGGAATGATCCTGTAAAGTATTTTATGCTCTTCTGATTGGAGGGAAACCAGGAACCACACTAATTCTAATTTCCCCTTTCTTGAAGAAAATATTGGAAGTGAAATATACAAGTAAGTTTGCCAATAGAAATTGGTAAAAGGATATGGAACTGCTTGTTAGTTCTTCCACTAGGATGAGTAAATCTTTTCGCTATCAAAGCTTAATAAAACCTTAGAGAACAATTTTTACTAAGAGTGGCCGGACAAATCTATTTTAACTCTTTATCCCTATTTTTATCCCTATTTAAGGGCATTTTCTGTATCAAATCCAGTGATGTCATTTTGTTGTTTATTCTTCACTTTCTTTTTCAATGCAAAGCTTGTTTGGCATGAATAATGAAGTTTTCGTTATTTCTTATTACATTGGATTTCTTGTATGCTACCAGAAAAAGCTATGCTTTGTGGCATCAACAGCATTTTCATCTCATGCAGTTATCCCATAATTAAAAATTCTCTTGGACTTCATCGCGGCATTGACTCTCTAACTAGGTGGCTTGATGTAAGTTCAAGGCCGGTGGTTGGAAGTAGAGGGACTGTGCTTGCTTGATAAAGCGATGCAATGGACAGTTCAAATAACTTGCAGTCATATGGTTCCAGAGCTCAGGGTTGGTTCTTTCTTATGCTAGGTTCCATTTCCTTTTTGGGGTTTCTCTTTGCCGCAACTGTATCTAGATTTGTTCCAGCATCTGAAAATCATGTAGCAACATCCATCAGAAGTGACAGGTAAATGCTTTGTTGCTTCAACATATCCTCTTTATGTGCTATTACTTAAAGGAAGTGTTAAGGTTCTTTGGCGTGGGAAGTATTCAAGAAGTTAGAAAATTAGAGCTATGGTGAACTTTCAAAGTTGAGTGTCTTAAGAACATGTCATACACAGAAATAGTTTATGCTACCATTGTTTTTAGACATTTTCACATGCTTAGACAAAGAATTCGGTTAAGGTCCCTTCGCGAGAATTAACTTGCATTTTGTTTTGGTTATGTGGCTTTGGAATTACTCAAAAAGGTTGAGAATTGGGTTTATGGTGAACTTTTTAAAACAGATAGCCACCATCATCTTCAATTTTTGGATAGATTTTAGAAGTCACTATTATTGGGACTATTGAGCGACATTTATGTCAATATTACAATAGATGGTTTAATATAAATAGTTAGAAGAGCTAACCATTTAGGTTAAGTTATCTCATTCTTCTAATATGTTTCCTTAACATGGTATCAGAGCAAAAATTCCTGAGGAAAAAAAAAAAAAAAAAACTAACCTTGGCCACGCAAACCTTCGTCTCCCACCATAATTGCCGCTGCCATTGTCAACCAGTCACCGCCGCCATTGCCGGTGACGCTGTTGCCATTGTCAACCATTCGCCGCCTCCAATGTCGACCAGTCGCTGCCATTGTCATCAACAGTCGCCGTCATCATCCTCCCCAGTCGCGAACCGGTCATCCTAAAGGCTCCCAATCATCGTGAACCAGCCTTCACGCACAGTTTCCCCCCTCGGTCACTACCGCTGTCTCCCTCAGTCGCCGCTGCCACTGTCTCTGTCAGTTGCCATTGCCGCCATTACCAACTACAGTCATTGTCGTTGTTTGTTATGACTAGATCCGCTATGAACAACCAGATCCATTAACCCTAATTGTGAACAGATCTGCAATGAACAACTCCTAGTTTTATGATTTAGGTTCCTCTTTGTGAGTTGTGTTCTTTTGTTACTTTTGAAAGAAATTTGTTTTACGTTTGGTTGGTGGAGTTGTGGATTCAAAATCATCTATTTCTTAGTTCAAAACTCTGCAACTCATTACTCGCAAGTTGAATGGGGTTAGTTATTTGCATTGGTCTAAAGCTATAAAAGTTGCTTTAACTGGTCAAGGTTAATGAAACCACTTGATTATGCCTAGTTCATCCGATGATAAGAGGAAGCCTGAATGGGAGCATAAAGATGCTCAGATTGTTACACTGTTATGGAATTCAATGGAGTCACACATTGCCGATATGTGCACTCATCTTGACACTTGCAAGGAGATTTGAGAATACATTTAAATGTTATATTCCAGTAATCTTACTCGTACATATGTTATTTCAGTTGATTACTTTTAGTTGCGATAAGATGATAAGTCTGTTACAGATTATTTTGCGACAGTTAAGAGGCTCCATGAAGAGTTAAATGTGATTCTTTCCATCACAAATGATATTCACAAAATACAACAACAATGAGAACAGATTGTTATGATGAGATTTTTGGCAGAGTTGCAGCCTGAATTTTAGTTCTTTTCCTCTCAGATTTAGCAAGAGCTGTGTTCCCTTCTCTTGCTGAGGTATATTTTAGAAACTTGCGCGCCTCTTCTGGGGATAGTTCTCCGGGCTCTAGTGGTTCTTCTCGGGACAATTCTGATTGTTCAACTCTAATTACACAACACCGAGGTGATCAATCCATTATATACTGTCATGGTAGAGGAAGTGGTGGTTCTCGAGGTGGCCGCATTGGTAGCTCTCGTGGTGGTTATAATGGTCGAGGTAGAGACCCACCTCGTTAGTGTTTCAATTGTGGTTTACTCAATCATACACGAGAGGCATGTTAGGATCTTGTTGGCAGACCTTCTTTCTTTGCAAATGCTATGACGTTGACAAATGTTCACTCTTCTTCCTCTACTCCAGTTGAGGAGAAGACTATCACTGTTTTAGAGGAAGAGTATTATTTGTTTCTTCAGTATTAGGTGACTTTGCAAACATCTCTTGTGGTTGCTTCTCTAACCCAGAAAGGTATTTCTGCTAAATAATTGTTTCAGAGTTACCTGGCTTTATTTAATGAAAGATTGTTCATAATTATATTCTATCTTTGTGCTTTCTGTGCCGAAATTCAAACTCAATTTAATACTATTGTTCGCATCTTGCAAAGTGATAATGCTAGAGAATATTTCTCTCATTCTTTTAGTAATTTCATGACTCAATCTAGCATCCTTTATCAATCATCTTGCTCTCACACTCCACAACAAAATGGAATAGCCAAGCGCAAAAATCGACATTTGATCGAAGTTGCCTGGACTCTCTTAATTCAAATGAATGTCCCCAAATATTTTTGGACTGATGCTGTCCTGACCCTTTATTACTTAATTGATCGTATGCCATCATCAGTTCTTAATGGACAGACTCCTCACTCTATTCTTTTTTCACATGATTCTCTGTTTGTTTTATCTCCTCGCATCTTTGGTTATGCTTATTTTGTCCATCAACTTGCTCTAGATACTGACAAGTTTGATCCTCGAGCTCTTAAATGTATTTTCATAGGCTACTCTCGTACTCAGAAAGCTTATTGGTGTTATAGTCCTGCTCTTCATAAGTTTTTTTTGGTCTATCGTGATGTAACTTTCTTTGAATTTATACCAGAATATTCTGAGGGAATCTCTACCGATGGTTTTGTCTTTGATCTTCCTGTTCCTGTTCCTAGTCTTATTTCCTTTAGTAGACCCTTAACATCCAATATTGCTATTGAACGTTTAAGTCATCCTAACATGTAGGTTTACAGTCATTGCCCTCACATTGAGACAAGTCCTCCTGTCTCTACTACTTCATCAATGGTCTCCTTGCCAGCAGATCACACCTCCACCCCGTTCTCCACCATCTGCGGTTGATCTTTCAATTGCATTTCGAAAGATAAGCGATCTTGTATTTCACATCCTATTTCTAGTTTTCTTTCTTATGATTGTTTATTCGCTCCCTATCACTCGTTTGTTGTCCCATTATCAGCTATTTATCTTCTTAAATCTTATACAGAATCACAAATGCTCTATCCCAATCTGGTTAGAAGAAGAAATACTTGTCTTAGAGCATAATGATACGTAGGATTTAGTGTCTTTTCCTTCAGGTAAATTGGTAGTTGGCAGCAGATGAGTGTATACTGTTAAAGTTTATTTAGATGGTACTGTTGACAGACTAAAGCGCATTGTGGAAAAGAGATATACACAGGTGTGTGACTAAAGCGCATTGTGGAAAAGAGATATACACAGGTGCGTGACTAAAGCGCATTGTGGAAAAGAGATATACACAGGTGCGTGGCATTGATTACTCTGAAACATTCCCACCAAACCAAATAAAACGAAACTAAGCCTTTGTCCCAATCAATTAAGGTCGATTGCATAAATCTTTTTACGCCATTCTACTCTGTCAAGCTACATTCTCACTAGTGACAAAGATTTTTTCTGTTCGTCTGTTCATATCACTTGCCGCCATGTTTGCATAGCCTTTATGTCAGCTCGATGTGAATAATGCATTCTTACACGATAATCATTAGGAGATCTATATGGAGCAATCTCTAGGTTTTGTTGCTCATGGGGGTCAGGTTTGGTTTGTCGCTTGAAGAGGTTATTATATGGGCTCATACAATCTCCTCGAGTTTGGTTTTGTAGGTTTATTTAGCGGTACTGACTAGTTTTGGTTTTTAAAGATGTGTCATATATTATTCTATTTTTTATAGAAATACTGAAGCGAGCAAGATACTGCTAAATGTGTATGTAGACGACATTGTGTTCACTGGCGATGATTATAATAGTACTGAGGGGTTGAAATCGTTTCTACAAGCCAAATTTCATACTAGAAATATGGAAAGATTGAGATATTTTTTGGGTATTAAAGTGGCTAGATCATGCCAAAGCATCTCATTGTTTTAAAGAAAATATGTTTTTGATTTATTCAGTGAAACAAGAATGTTATGGTTAAAAGCTATTGGCACACCTATGGACCTCAACACTATATTAGTTGCAGATTAAGGTGAGTTGTTAATAGATCCAAGACAATACCGATAATTTGTTGGAAAGTTAAATTATTTAACTATTAACAGACCAGACATTTCTTTTACAGTTAGTGTTGTCAGTTAGTTTTTAGATGCTCCATGAAATTGTCATTGGGATGCCATTGTATGTATTCTAAGATATTTTAAAAGCACTGCGTCGTGGTTTATTATATTAGAATTATAGACATACTCAAATCGAGTGTTATACGGGTGCAGATTGGGTTGAATCTCAATTTGATAGAAGGTCAACAATTGGTTATTGTGTATTTGTTGGAGGTAATTTGGTCTCATAAAAAGTAAGAAATAGACCGTTGTTGCTCGTTAGTGCTAAGTCCGAATATAGAGCTATAACACGTACTACTTGTGAGTTGATTTGGTTGAAACATATGTTAGAAGAACTTGGATTTACACATGCTCTTCCTATGAATTTGTTATGTGATAGCCAAATGGTAGTTGACATCGCATCTAATCAGTGGCGTAATCAGAAATTTTATTCAGTGGTGTCATTCAATAAATTATAATCATATCAATTTTTTAATCCTATACAATCTATCAAAATTAATTTTAATAAAATACACTATAATAATATATATATTTTCAATAACTTTAAAAAAAATATTCATACTTGTTAATTACATGAAAAAAAAATTGAGATCGTTAATATTATTGGTTTAACTTTTTTTAAGTAAAAAATATTTCACAACTAATATTAATTTTCAACAATTTGTAATTTTTTAAATGTTGTCTCCCATCTTATACTATTTTTAATATTTTATTAGTATCAATATTTTAATTAAATGCTCAAAAATTTACATATCTATACATAAAAAAATTCCTTAAAAAAATTTGAGTAGGTTCAATTGAACCCACTCACCACGTGGCTATGCCCATGCATTTAATCAAGTATTCCATTAAAAAACAAAACATATTGAAATTGATTGTTACTTTATTTGAGAAAAGTTGTTAGAAAATGTGACTCGTACAAGCCATGTGAAGTCAATGGATTAGTTAGCAGATTTATTCACCAAACTTTTGTGTAGTTCACAAGTGTAATATATTTGTACCAAGTTTGGTACATATGATATATATGTACCATCTTGAGGGGGAGTATTGATGGTCATTTATATCAATATTACAATAGATGGTTTAATATAAATAGGTAGAGAAGCTAACCATTTAGGCTTAGCCCTCATTCTTTTAATATGTTACCTTCGGAGGGACTTTCGTGTCACATAGCATCATTTTCCAGCTATTTCTGATGGTATAACATTATCAGCAAAGTGAGTCATCCAGCAGTCCTCGCAAATTTAGTGGCACTCTTGTGATTCATCTGTTATCTGTTATAGACTAGGCAAACACTATTATGTGCCTCATATGAACAGTAATCTGCACTATTTTCAGTAAAAACAAGAACCCACCATGTTTTCTATAACATCAACTGCTGTTAAATTCCTTTCCTGCGCAATGTTTTATTTGAATGTTGTTATCTCTCTTTCTTTTTATTTATGTAAATCTGTTCATGGGCATTTTGTTTAGAGCATCTTGTGGAAGTTAAAAAATTAAAAAATGGTATAAATATTGATGTACTGCTTGTTTGGTTAGGTTAATTTTCGAGCATTGGGGGGAAAGTAACCCAATTTTTTTTTTGAATTTTTGGACTTTTAGATGCAGGGAATTTGGTCTTAATATTCGTACAGTTGCTCATCAAAAAAAGGTTCAATGTTTGTTACAGCTGTCATTTGGACTTCACTGTACTTCACGTTTTTGCTTGAAATTTGTTAGAATTGCTGATTATGAACAGCTGCCTTGATCAACCCATCCTGATACTATTCATGATTGGTAGCTCTTGCTTCATTTGTTAGCTTAATAATCCATTTTACTTGTTAAATAATCCATATATATACCAACTTGAGGGGGAGTATTGAGGGTTATTTATATCAATATTACAATAGATGTTTAATATAAATAGTTAGAGGAGCTAACCCATTAGGTTAAACTCTCTCATTGTTCTAATATGTTACCTTAGGAGGGACTTTTGTATCACATAGCATTATTTCCAGCTATTTCTGATGGTATAATTTTATCATCAAAGTGAGTCATCCAGCAGTCCTCGCAAATTTAGTGGCGCTCTTGTGATTCATCTGCTATCTGTTATAGACTAGGCAAATGCTATTACGTGCCTAATTTGAACAGTAATTTGCACTATTTTCAGTAAAAACAAGAACCCACCATTTTTTCTATAACATCAACTTGCTGTTAAATTCCTTTTCCTGCGCAATGTTGTATTTGAATGTTGTTATCTCTCTTTCTTTTTATTTGAATGTTTTATGTAAATCTTGTGTAAATGTTGATGTACTGCTTGTTTGGTTAGGTTAGTTTTTGAGCAGCGCATTTTGGTCTTAATATTTGTACGGTTGCTCATCAAAAAAAGGTTCAATATTTGTTACATCTGTCATTTGCACTTCACTGTACTTCTCATTGTTGCTTAAAATTTGTTAGAATTGCTGATTATGAGCAGCTGCAGTGATCAACCCATCCTGATAATGCGTTCATGATTAGTAACTCTTGCTTACAGTTGTTAGCTTAATAATCCATTTTACTTGTTTAGTTGTTTGTGGAATTCTAATCAGGACTTATGATTCTGTTTCGACACAATATCAGTTCTCAATTAAGTCAACACCAATTCACGGGCTAGAAATTTTACACATGTTGGGAAGTTTATGTAGGAAAAGCCAAACACTTTGAAATTGTGTCAGAAGATGAAACCTGGACAAACTCAGTTGGGACTTTTTGGGTCTGCTATTTATAAGAAGTCTTGTGATTATCTTCACTTGGAAACTAAGAATTTTTGAAATGTAAATTTTTATCATCTTTAGTGATAAAAAGAAAAAGAAAGTAATTTTTGGGGACCTTCCTGAACACTCAAGTTCTGTAAATTTTTCTGCTGTAATTTTTGTTTAATATCCACTTCTGTAACCACTGAGGATTTCTAATGCAAAAATCCTTGTCAATCTTTTTCTACCCCTGTTATAGGGCAAAGTGATGATTGAGATTTTTTCCATGCATAATTTTTTTTTTTTTAAATTGAGCAATTGGCAAAGAAGGAAGTGTGAGGCAGAAAATGAAAAAACAAGAAAAGAATAATGCATTCATACTCAAAACACAAGACTTATGTGGTTCACCAAGAATTAGGGTTATCCACAAAGTTGTGGAAATTTCCCTACGAAGGACCGCCATACAAAACAAGGATATAAAATTCTAGTCAAAAGCAACAAAATATATATACCCAAACCGGCTCAAGCCTATGCACTTGATTGTCCGCTCCATGGACTAAGTTTTACAAAAAAAATCTCCTTTAAATTGTACCGCATCTAGAATGGATCGAGTCATGGGTCGAACCGCCTGACTCCACACACCCAACAAGAAGTTCACAGTTTATTTGAGAAGTAACTTGTATTATTTTTTGATATTTTCTGCTCCTTTTACGTGGCCCTACAATATTAACACTAAAACTCGAACACGAAAAATGTAAAAATATAAATAAATAAAATAAATAATTTAAATAATTATTTATCACAGATTTGCCAAATTAAAAATGAATAAGACCAAGGTTAAATTTCGTAACAATCTCTCCTTTTGACAATTTTGTGACAAAACTCAACAAGACAACTAACCCAATTAAATAAGCTAACAAAATGATATGAAAAAAAATACTGACTCGACACAAATAAAACACTTCCACAAAAAAAATACTCTATCTCATATGAACTACAAAACAATAATAAAGTAGATACTCACCCTCAAACTAAACTCTTAAAAAAATATATATACAACTCCCCTAAATGACTCTCCCTCAACCAAACATCCAAGCCTAGAAGCCGCCCTCTATGATCTCCCCTTTTTTGTTATGAATTGACCAACAAATACATATATATATTTGAGTAGGGAACAAGATTAAAGAATAAGTACAAGATTCGTGCATATTTTTATTCATTTAAAATCATAAAGTCTAGTCAAATTAATTAAAAACACACACAGATCCAAGATAAACTATATGTATATATGAACGAACATAATTAGAGTAGATTTTATATAAAGCAGTGCGTGTGCGTGACTTGAAACATTTGCAGACTCTAAGATCAAATTCTATATGAGATCTATATGGCTGAGGCACATTTATTTATCAGATATCAATGAAGTCACAAAGTCAAATCAGTTTTGACCTAATTCACTTTATAGGCTAACTCCCTCTCAACTAAAGACTGTGCAAAGATTTTTTTCTCTCTTTTTTTTCATAAGCGATTTTCACACTAGTACGAACGAAAAAGTAAAATTTGCAAAGGTAGCTATTTCTTCATATATAAGCATATTTTGGCACAAAATTCAATGTGGTAGCACACTAGTACGTACAAAAAGACATGGTCCGCATAGGTAGCAATTACCTCAAACCAAACATATGGAAACAAAAGAAGGAGGGAATGTAAGCATTAAGATCAAGTGGGTCGCCACTATGTAGTCATTTTGTGAAAATTTTTAAAAATTAAAAAATAAGAGAGATCCATAGATAAATATAATTCCAAGTGCTAAAAATTCCTGCATCTATCAATATTCAAGTGGCGTACAGAATAAACTTATCTCTGTATGCGTTCTATCTACTATGAATTAGATTACCCAAAAATTAATGCAGTAGTTAATCTCAAAACTTAAATTATAAAATTTTAACCAAATAAAATAATGCACAAAAATAGTACTCAATAATTAATAATGCCCCCCACAATTTTTTTTTTAAAACATATGATTCACAACAAAAAACTTAAACAAAAAAAAAAACTCAAAAAAAAAAAACTAAATAAACTAGGGATTACAACTAGTTGAAAGGTTGTGTAGATCATTCTTTCTTATCCAAATTTTCTTGATTTTCAAAGGCACAGGTACAGCGATAGAAGTCCAAAATTTTCTAGGTTGAAGTGGTATATCAAAGTTGAACATATTTTAGTCAAACAACCTAGTGTAGTAAGGTCTGATGTGTCCCTTTCTACCACAATGATGACCATTCAACACAAAAAATTTATTTCTATTTAAATTAATGCAGTATAGACGTATGTGACCAACAATACCACAATGATGATAAATAGAAACAAATTTAGTCTTTCTTACCTTACCATGTAAAATAGTAGATTTACCCGTTTGATGTCCCCACTTTCCATTGATTTTTGCTAAAGTACTAGTAGCTGTTATTTTTAAGCTCATTGTATTGGCTGGTTCTGTTTTCACAAACCTTGGTGTGAACTTAACTTGAGTTTGTTGAACGATTTTTTTTTTCTTTTGTTGACTTGCTTGAAGAAGCACCAACAAAACCTAGTCCACACCTATCTATCACAGCCTTATGTATCCCAAGCATGTCATCCAAAACCTTAATACTTGTATTTAATTTCTTGAAAGTAGCTTGAGCATTCAAACAGTCAATTTTTAGTTTAACAAATTTACTTTCAAGCTTTTTTTAAGAATTAATACAAGCACACAGTTCTTTTTCAAAAATAGTTAGTCTAGTTATTCTTGTCTGACTCAACTCAAACAAGTTATTTCTTTCTTTTTCACACAGGGTAAGTTTTTCACACAAGGTCTGCCTATCAGATTTTAACTTTCTTACCAGAGATTAAGTTTCAGATAGCTCTTACTTGACACTTTCATTCTCTTTTTTCACACAATTTGAATTTTTAACAAGTTTAGAATTGTGCTTAGTTAACAAATAACTCTCATCGCACAGCTTATCATAAGCTTGTTGGAGAATTTCATCATCCTCAGACTTACTACTATTTTCACCTTTCTCTTTTTCAGAATCATTTATAGACTTTTTATTTTCAAACTTAACTGATTCCTCATGAACAGAAACAACAAAAGTTACAATGTCACCATCATCATAATCAGGTTCCTTCTCATCACTTGTATTAGGTTCACTCTCGTCATCACAAGTGACTGTGAATTCTTTTTAATTTTTACTAAGAAGGTTCGGGCATTCTTTAGCCATATGTCCATATCATTTGCATTCATAGTATTAGATTTCAAAAATTTAGCCTTGCGACCCTTTTTTAATAAAATTGGGCATATTTATGGTTTTGACTTTACTGTGCTTCTTTTATGATTTTTCCTCCTGATTAGATTTTTTAATTTTTAAAATTTTTTAAAATTTTTTCACAAAAATAATTATCATCTCAAGGTCTAAATCATAATTAAAGTTACTTGCAAAATCTTGAGCTGAAGAGAAAGCCAAAATTTCTGAAACCTTTTGTTTTGAAAATTTAGCTCATAGTTTGTAAGTTTCTAACTAAATCTTCAACAGAAATAGAATCAATATCTTTACTCTATTCTACTGCTGTGAATTTTTGTTGGAAACATTCAGGTAACGATCTAAGAGTTTTTCAAACTATTTTAGAAGTTGAAGTTTTTTCACCAAGATTAAATGAGGCATTCACAATATCACTTAATTTTGTGTAAAAATCATCAAAATTTTCATCGTCTTTCATGCGCAGAGTTTTAAAATTAGTTGTTAGACGTTAAAGTTTTGAGATTTTTACGGTATCAGTTTCTTTAGCTAATTTTTTCGTGAGTTTTAAAATTAGCTCTGTCTCATTTAGTTACGGGTTTAGGGACGATTTCTCAATCAACAACATTGGTGGGAGGCTTATAACCCTTAACAACGGAAATTTAAACTCTTTAGTCAATAAATTTCAAAAAAGCTCTCATCCTAACTTTTCAAAAAAGGTAATTATGGCCGTCAAGAAGGGGTGGTCTAACGGTCGATGCACCTTCTCTTAGAAAATTTATTTATTGCAAATTAGTTAATGACAAATTTTTTTTTATGACCATTTCTGATACCAATTGAAAAACTCCAATTGTAGACTGATTTGCACTAATTAATTTTTTTAAATAAGCTAAACGTTACAAATAAACCTAAATCACTAAACACACAAGTAGAGAATATAAACAATCACAATCACACATGAGACAGTGATTTTTACGTAAAAAATTTTAAATCGGGTAAGAATCACGAGACCACTATGGGTCTAGGAAATCAAACACTATAATATCGTTGGTTACAAGAGAATCTTACAAACTGACGTTGCACGCATAACTAAATGTTTGAAAGCTTATTTCTACCGAATTTACGTACACTAACTTTTGTGCTTGACCGCCGCTGGAACCCACCACCGAACTTCAATACTAACGAAATCCTCCACCAGACTTCAACACTTCAGAATTTTCTCAGGCAACTCCACGAACACGAACAGATCGTTGAAGATTTGAATTCTTGATGATGGACTAGATTGCGCAGAAGCTAAATATTCATCAAGTTGTAGACTGGCTTGCGAGTATGTCGAATAATATGAGAAGCTCTCTAGCTGCTAGAAATTCTGAATATAATAATAAGGCTCCCAAATATGTAATCCTAGCTGTCCTATTTATAGTTGCCTGCCAAAAACCTAGCTGCTGTTGCACTTTATAATCTGTCGTGCGTACGGACCGCTCGAGCTGTGAAGACTTGCTTGCTGTAATTTATTGCAGAGTCTGAGATACTGAGAGATGCAATGGACCGCTCGATGAACCGCTCGAGCAGTCTATCGGGCGATCTAACACCGCGGGCTATTTTTTGATATTTTTTACTCATTTTGCGTGGCCTTGCAATATTAACACTAAAACTCGAATACGACAAGTGCCAAAATATCAATGAATAAAATAAATAATTTAAATAATCATTTGTCATAGATTTACTAAATTAAAAATGAATAAGACCGATGTCAAAATCCGTAACAAACACAATTTTGAGCAAGAACTTTTTTCGAATCATAGTTTAAAATGAATGGTTCAAATTTAACTCTTTGAGATGTGAGGTATAAATCATTTTGATAAATTCAAATTGAGTGGTTATCTTATGGAATTACTCACTAGTTTTCTAATATCTTGCGACATCTATGTTGCTAGATGTGAGGTATAAATCATTTTGATAAATTCAAATTGAGTGGTTATCTTATGGAATTACTCACTAGTTTTCTAATATCATGCGACATCTATGCTGCTCTTATTTAATAACGTAATAAAAAATGTTATGATTAAGACAATACTGACTCACTAATCTAATATTTCAATACGCATAATTTAGAGATCATGTTCCTACTACAAAGAAAAATTATTAGCTATTTTGAAATGTTGCGTGCATTACACCATTACCTATGTATTACTTTTGTCAAATGACAAAACTCGATATACATTTAGTGTATTATTCATTTGTAACGCATTTAGTTAATAAAGTTGAGTTCTTATAGTATTTTTTGTAATGCCATTAAATTAGAGTATTATTTAAATAATGTCGCATACGAAACTAATAAATAATTGTTCTATTACATAGGATGGCAATGGGGTGAGAGCATGTTTAACTTTTTCTATTCCTGTTCCCAATTGTAGCCATGCTCCTCCAACCTCAACCCATTCTCTGATAGATTTTTTTTTATACTGCCCCATCCCCGCCCCATTCTCAAACAAAATAAATAAATAAATAAAAAATTTACTAGTGAGCAAACAAAACAAGGCTTGTGAACAAATTTGCTAGTGGAGGTAAGAACAAAACTTCCATCATGGGATTTGAGTGATCCAGAACATTGGGGAAAAAACCAAGACAAAACAAAACTTTAGGGTGCCGTTTAGTAACGTTTATGTTTTTTATTTTTTATTTTTTATTTTTGTTTTAAAATTTTTCGTAAACTGTAAACGAAAACATGTTTGGTAATTATTTTTATTTTCAAAAAATTATAAACAGTTTGTAAAATTTACAAAATTTTAAGAAATTGAAAAAATGTATTTTTACTTGTTTTGTAAATAAATTTTAATTGGATTCATCCGTAACCTTCAACTATTACTTTTTAAACATTTATGTTACCAAATATGTTTTTTTAAATTTTTTTATAAACATAAACAAAAACATGTTTTTTATTTTTCGTAAACAAAAAATAAAAAATTGTAAACGTTACCCTAGAGTTCAAACCTTAGGGGAAAAAAAATCTCCATATGACCCACCTACAAAGGTTGAATATTTTAATTATGTTTGGCGGTATTTGTTCTAATTTGAGAACGTTCAGTCGACTGTGTCCGAACAAATCAAATTTGTTCTACCGAATGCATTCGAACAAATCATGTTTGTTTCATCATATACATCCGAACAAATTAAGTTTGTTTAACCCTTTTTAGCCGAATAAAAATCGAGCTAAAAAATGAGAGAAAGAGAGAAAGTGACGCAATAGAGTCGACGATGTGGGAGAAAATTTCGTGGAAGTGCGACTGAAGGTGGAAAAGGGTTGGGTGGTGGCAGTAATGAGAAAGGAGTGGTGGTAGTGTATTTGGCAGGGTGTGGGAGAAAAGAAGGTGTGTTCAAAGAAAAGTGAGTTTTAAAATTTTAGTGTTTTGTCCTCATCTGTAATTTTACTTCAGGCTATAATAGTAATAAAAATTATTATTATTTGGTAGGTGTACAAATAAATAAAGTGTGCATTTATAAGTTGAGAAATTAATCCTACATTAAAGGACAACATTTATTATACATAACGATGTATGTATTAATTGAGTACATCACTTTAATGCATTAATATAATATTTTTTTACTCATTAAATAATTTCTCCTTGAATACCGTCCCTGCCTCATTCCCGAACATGATTCTGCACTTTTAAAATAAAAGAATAAAAAAATAAATAAACTTAAAAAATAAAAATAAAAATAAAAATAAAAATAATTTTATTACTAGCAGGACGAAACCAGAACAATTATCATCCCTACAATGCTGCCCACCGAATACGTTTTTTTTTTACCGGGGACTATTTATATATTTTTTCCTTTTAGGAAAGGAACTACTTAAGCACCTGTTTGGGTTATTTAAAAAACTGTTTTTTATTTTTTTTAAAATTAGTTTTAAGCTATACCCTTTTGTTTTTTTAAAAGGTTAAGTTTTCTTTTAAAAAAATTCAAAAATAACTCTACGCATATTTTAAATATGTTAATTTTTTTTAAATTAAAATTACTGTAATACCCTCAGTTATAAAGTTAATTCTACTCTCAACAATAAAAAAATCATGTTAATATCATAAATACTATAACTTAAAAGTAAAAAATAAGAATATATTAGACATTTTAATAAAAAGTTATCCTAAAAGAAAATTTAAACACTAACTTTTTTTTTCTTTTTTTTTTTTAATAAAAAAATGGCTAAATTTCTGTCAAACTTTTTAAACATGAGCTTCTATTTTAAAATTATTATATAATTGCATGCTAACTTCTCCTAGAATCACGGCTCATTGTGGTGTGGTTGGTTCGATCTACTCTGCTAAGGCTCGTTTGATTAAAAAGAAATGAATTTTTTTATAAAAATTAAATAGTAAAACATACGTGAAAGGAAAAATATTAAAAAATATATTTCTTGCATTAGTTTAATTATGACAAATAATTTAAAATATTTTTTTTAAAAAAAAGAATTATATTTATCTATATTAGTTTTTTTTTCATTTTAAACAAAGGTGATTTGCTTAGGAATATGAAAAAGGAAAAGAGAGAGAAGTTTGGAATTCAGACCACAAGAATCATTTTCTTGCCTTTTCTTTTTCAGAAACTAAGGTTTCGTTTTTTTCTACGCATAAAAAATATTTTACATATAAAATAAATTTGTAAAAATTATTTTTATTACTTGTATTTTTTGATATTTGATTAAATTTTGAAAAATAAAAATGAAAGATAAGAGTGACCAAATGCGGAAAGGATTCAAGTGAAGAATTTCGGAAGAATTCGTGTGGGAATGATCTGTCTCTTATTCTCTCATTCTTATGTGCTATGAGAATGACCAAAAGCGGCAAAAATTAAATAAATGTTCCGAATGTACATTTTAAAATTAACTTACAAGTTAATTTTTTGTAAGTCAAATTTAGTTTAATAAGGTAAAATATTTTATTAAAAAATATATTTTACATAGGTATTATTAGCTAAACAGTAAAAATTAAATAAAATATTTTACCTAAAAATATTTTATATCGAAACAAACGAATCCTACCAGGCAAACTTACTTGCATACATAGTATAATTTATTTATTTTTTTTAGAAAATAAATTATTATATTCTTACACTTTCGATTACTCCCTTAACAAATACGTAAAAATTTTCCTTTTTTTGCCTTTCTATTAGTTTCTATTACTCTTTTGCTAATCAGACACACTCCAAGAGAAAGTTCAAAATTCTAAACTCAAAATTAAAAAAAAATTGGAAATGTTGGTTAGAGATCCTTCACAATAAGATCTTATTGCAATAAGTTCGATTACAAAATTTTCAAGTAGTTGGTGAGCCTGTGCATGTATTTTTTCACGCGAGAAGTTTAAAGGCGTATTTAGCGTGTGTTTGGTTTATTTTTTACATAATTTTTTTCTATTTTTAATGATTTTTTAAAAATATTAAGTTTAAATAAATATACTTTTTAAATTTCTCTTGTCAAGAGAAATCAAAAAAGTAAAATTTATTTTTAATAAAATAAAAAGGCCACTTAGAACTTTTTGTGATTTTTGTTTTGTTTTTAGTCAACGTTTTCTATTTTGGTTGGAATAGCTATACTTTTTAAATTTTTTTATGAGGTGGAATGAGAAAAGTAAAATTTAAATCAAAAAACAAAAATAATCGAGACGAAATGAAAAAGCTCCCAAAAAAATGCATGAAGAGAGAATCGACCAATAGTGACCATTTGAGTCGTCACTAAATGTTCTTTTTTTTTGTCACTAAATGCTTTTAGTGACAAGAGATTTTCATCAAAGTGTCGTCATTATAGACATGTAGCTAAATGTGTATACTGACAACCTCGCACATCCGTCACTAAAGGATGTAGAATTTGACACTTGTTTGTTGTTGCTAATATGGCGTGTTTTGTGACAATTAATTTTGTCACTAAATAGATAAAAATGTCTAACCGATTGATCTGACTCAATTTCTCTTATACCTCAAGCATCAACATTATTCTTGTATTCTATTAACGAAATTAATGAAAGTGTAAGTCCGTAGACATATGCATAATTTGTCGAACCACGTAAAATCTTTATAGATCGTATTCTTGTTTATTTCTTTTTTTTTGCTTCTATTCTTTTTGTGGCATGTCCATGATTCGAGTGACCTATGGGTGGGATTATTGTTGATTAATCTCCAACAACTAATATCAAAGTTCTCGATTTTGGAGGTTGAAGAGCACGCAACATGGAAGAAGAAGGAAAAATCAAGATTGTGAAGTTTATTGGCTCGAATTTCGCCTTTTATAAGATGCAAATTGAAAGTGTTTTGTATCAGAAGGATATATATATTCTTTTGCTCAAGGAGAAGCCGAAAAAGATGTCGTAGAATGAATGAGAAGTACTGGATTAAACCTTAGGGATTGTGCGATTAAGCCTCACACCATGGTGATTTCCAACATTACAAAGGAAAAAATGACAAACAGATTTATTAAAGACATTGGAAAGATGTATAAAATCCCTTAGCATCAAACTGTTGGGGTAAACTGCCAAGATTCTAATATTATATCTATGATTTTAGTCAAAAAATAACTAGACAAGCACACACCGAAATTGGCTCCAGATTAAAACTTTTTTGGATATCGAACAATCAAAATAAAGCCCGATAATACTCCAAAAGTTAGTTTTAGAATTATACATTTCGAAATCTGGTTGGATGATTTCGGTTGTAGCAATAATTTTCAGCTAACGATCCGTCGCATTTTTTAACTTCTAGTCAAATCTCCAACACAAGCTTCCCGTTGTATTCTCGAATGCTAAACATGAACAGAATGCGGGTTTTGATCTATCGTGTTCTTTAAAACCTTCTTGATTAGGCTTAGAATCTTCAGAGAACGTGAGTGAAAACTCTAACCACCTAATTATTGACTGAATAATATAAATTCTCGCATCAAATTTTATAACAACATATATATAGGATTACAACATGGACCTATGGAATAAATACGGCTTGGACTCCTAATGTAATTATGAAAATCCATCTTAATCCAGAAGTAATTTCATAAAAATATTAATTATAATTCATTCCACTAAAAAATTATAATTGCACTCTCAGTTACATTCTCAAAACCGTATTATTCGAGCTCATGTTATTAAATACTTATTTATTCTCCCCATATTAAGATTCTCGATACCCGCCAATTAAATTAAATTATTGACAATTATATTTAATCGATTTCTTAAATAAATTTCTTAAGACATTTTGCTTATCTTATTTGATTGCCGGATTATAAAATCCACCTGCAGAGTTTGATTTGGTCAAAACATGTAATCTTTCTTAAGAATGTATTGTCAATTTCAATTTTTTAGGACATAGATTCCGTCAATAATTAATATTCACCATATAATCAATATCGTCATCCAACTCACCGGGACTATAGACCCATACCAGATCGCACCATCTAATGAACCAAAACAACGAATATTAAATATACGTAAATAATTAATTATTTCGAGATTAAGAGTATAAGCACTCATAATAACTATGAGGTGTGAATTAATTTATATAGTTAGTATAAAATTAATGATAAATTACACTGACCTCTCCTGAGATTTCTGACAAAATCACTGACCCCCATGTGGTTTCAAAAATAGCACTAACCTCTCATGAGATTTAATTTTAACATCAATTGCACCCAACTGTTAAATTTTTTGTTGAAACTTAACAAAAACCACATCTCTCATCCCAAAATCACTATTCTCACCAAAAAACTACCCTTCAAATCACTTTTCCCCCCAAAATCACCATTCTTCCCCCCCAAAACCACCATTCCCACCACAGCCAAACCCAAACCCCCCAAACCCCCCAAACCCACCGGTGCCCCCCCAAACCACCGCCACCCAACCGATCGCCCCCCCAAAACCATTGTCGAAACCCCCCAAACCTCTGCCCTCTCTCTCTCTCATTCTGCCGTCTCTCTCTCTCCTCTGCCGTCTCTCTCGCGGCGATCGACGGTCGGCGGTGTGGGAGTTAGCTATCGGCGGTGCTGGGTTCGGTGTTGGCAGTCACCTCTCTCTCTATCTCTCTATTATATATATATATATATATCTTCTGTCGTTTCTCTCTCTCAAACAACAACTCACAGTTTCTGACCCACAAACCGC
>JAOTRH010464903.1:0-27866 GCA_034768845.1 Heliamphora exappendiculata
CCCACCCCCCTTTTTTTTTGAAAAGAACGTCGGACCAAACACGTCCCGCATCTAACCATGCACATCATTCCCAAGGATGACAACAAAACCTAAACAACATTCGAGGCCACCACACAACCCCCAAAGCCACAACACGACTAGCCACAACAAGAAACAGCCCACACCCCTCTTCATGGATCCAGTCGACAGAATCCCATAATTCTATCAACCGAAAAGCAACAAGAAGAGAGCCAGTCGATCGAACTCTATAATTCAACCGATCGAAAATCCACAACACAACCACTCAAAACAACAAAACGCCCCCAAACAGGACCCTAATTGACTGGACCCCCATCAAGTCGACCCAAAAGACCCACTAGAATTTTAAGAAAATTCCCTAAACACAGGTTAGTTGACTGACCTCCTCATCCAGTCGATTAAACTCTCTTTCTGTCGATCCAGTCGACTGAACTGTCTTGTTCAGTTGACTGACCCACGATGAAAACTAATTCTAAGTAACAGGTTCAGCCATCCAAACCCCAAAACGAAGCCACCAAACTCCATAACAACACCTTTGGACTTACCCAAGCCCTCAACTTCCATGGAACCTCGAAAGGAACCCTCAAAACCCGAATCCATCCGATCGAAATCAACCAAAAATGGTTTTTTGAACCAAAACCTAGCTTTTCGAAACTTAAAACGAATTTTTCATGCATTTTTAACCGGTGAAAACACATACAAAAACACGTAGCACCCTTTTATGACATGAGAGTCTAGAATTCTACCTTGGTGAGTTAAAAACTTGACGTCTCGATCCACGTGCAAAATCAAGCTTCGCCGAAATAAAATTCTATCCGAATAAATGCATAACCCCCGGTGCCAATAGCAGAGATCTGCTATCTGATCGTCAAAAACTGATCTCCAGGTCCCCGAGAAGTTCGAGAGAAGGCAGAGAGAAAAAGAAAAAACTTAACTTAGAAGTTTTGAAAATATCTAACGTCAGATATTTATAGACTCACCAAAAAATATATTTTTTTTAAAAAAATTGCATCACAATGCCCAACAGCCCCAGGAACCAACCCCACATATATATCTAAATCCGACCATGCATAAAAATGCATATAAACATGTTATCACGAAAACGATAAACACACGTCGAAAAACGCCGAAAAAAAAGCTGGTCAATGTCTCACACTATTCATTACCTTTGGTTCTTTGGAGGAAAGGACTCCGCGAGGAGCCTTGGCTTTATTGGGATTGGACGTAACCCTGCAAAAACTCTCGAGTTAAAAAGTCAGGGAGTGAATTATCATTGCCCTTGATGGATTCGATATCAAAATCAAATATACTTAATATCGCTTGCCATCTAACAAATATTTGTTTTGAAGAAACATTTTGCTCATCTTTGGTTAAAACATCTTTTGCAGCTTTACAATCAATTCTTAATAAAAAAAACTTTTGGTTTAATAAATCACTCTCAAATTTCATGATACATAACACAATTGACAAAATTTATTTCTTGATTATAGAATAATTTTGTTATGCGAGTTTTCAAACCCCACTTGTAAAACAAATTAATTGCTCTTTGTTATTATGCCGTTGTTTAAGAATTCCTCCATATAGCCTATTTCAGAAGCATATATTTCAACAATTTTGAATGCTGTAGGAATAGAAAGATTTAAACAAGGAAGTTGTTTAGCATATTTTTTGATTCTTTGTATAGCAAAAGTATGTTGTGGTGTCCATGGTTTAGAAATATTTCTAAGTCTTTGGTATAATAATTTTGTGTCTTTGTAAAAAAATTTATAAAAATTAGAAATATAATTCAGACTTCCTACAAATCTTTGTAATTGATTTTTATTAATAATTGTATTTGAAAATTTATTTGCAAATTCTATTGATCTATCAATGAGATATTGTACCATGATGAATATTATGTCCTAAGAATATAACATTGGTTTGGAATAATTTCATTTTTGAGGCACTTAAAACTAATCCATTAGTTTTAATAATGTTATAAATTTTTTAAAGATGTTTAACGTGTTGAGATATTGAAGGTGGAAAGATTAAAATATTATCAATATAAACAATACTAAATTGTGAATAAAGATTGAAAATATCATTCATTACTCTTTGAAATTCAGATGGTGCATTTTTTAATTCGAAAGACATAGCATTCCATTCATAATGTCTAAAGGAAACTATGAAGGCTGCTTTATACCTATCTTTTTCATCAATTTGGATTTGCCAAAAATTAGATTTCATATCAAATTTTGAAAATACTTTTGCTTGATATAAGCGATTTAATAAGTCTTTTTATTTGGATTTGGATATCTGATCCATTGTAAAAACTTTATTTAAAGGTTTATAATTTATTACTAATCGAGGAGTTCCTCTTTCTAATTCTGCATTTTTATTCATATAAAATGCAGCACAAGACTATGGTGATTTAGTTAGTCTTATTAGATTTTTTGTGATTATGTTTTGGATTTCTTTTTTGCAATATTCCAATTGAGTTTGGTCCATTTGGCATGGACGTGTTTTTGTAGGTATAAATTTTTTCTTGAAAATGCGGTTTATAGAGTAATTGCACTATATGTTGCTTTCTATGCTAAAAAGCATGAGGAATGTTAAAACATAAATCTTTTGTAAAAAGATTTTTAAAATATTCTATTTGTTGTTGAGTATCAAACTTATTGATTTTTTCATCTACTTGGAAATAGGGAATTTTTTCTTGAAGCAAATTAATTTATTTTTGTTTAAATATTAAATTTGATTTTAATTCTTGTAATATATGTGGTTGAGGAGAAAAAATAAAAAAATATATAATTTCTTTATTTTTCAATAATTTTATACTGATACCTTCGTAGGTAATAGTAAATGGTACTCTCATTGTCAAAAATGGAGTTCCCAATATGATATGTTGAGATAAATTGGGAACAATTACAAATTATGTTTGTAGACAAATACCTTGATTACAAATATGTACTTGTGATAATTTATAATTAATTCTCATTGATGTACCATCAGCAGTATTAGGATTTTGTTTTATTTTTTTAAAATATTTTGTAGGTATTAAGCTTTTTCTTATACAATTTAGATATGCACCAGAATCTACAAGAGCAATAACTTCTACAATAAACTCTTCTTGTACTACAAGATAAATTTTAATATACCATTTTTTATACATAACTTGATTGAGGGTTGAAAAATTAGAATCATTTATGGTTGAATTCGATTTGGGTTCTTCTATCATGATGCCTTTTTTTATTATTTTTTGGTTTCCTATTTTTTGGAGGTATTTCTGAACTATTGGGAGGAAAAGAGAACATTATAGGAACGTTATTACTAGTTTCTAAAGAGGAAATTCTTATTTGTAATTGTATAATATCAATTTTTAAAGTATTAATTTCTTGGTACAGATCATTTAATGTTGGTGTTTGAATAGGAGTGGTAGGAGACCCTGTACCGTTCTTTTTTTTATTTATATGCATATTTCATGTTTTTAGACATGTTTTAGTGTTTTTACATTAATATGCTTATATGTGTTACGATGTCTATTTTGGTTAATCTGAGCATGCGGGGTAGCTTCCCGGGGTTGTAGGAAGTTTCTGTGCGAATTTTAAAAATTCAAAAAAAAAAGATATTTTGGAAGCCTATAAATATCTGGAGTTAGATATTTTCAAAATATATTTTTAAAACATAACTGCTAAGTTTTCTCCTTTTTTTCTCTACCTTCTCCCTAACTTCTCGGGGGCCCGGGACTTGGTTTTTGATAAACCAACTGCTGATCGTATCGGCAACGTGGTCTACGCATCCATCCGGACGGAATTTGATTCTGACGAAGCTTGAATTTGCACGTGGATCGAGGCGTCAGATTTTTAACCCAATGAGGTAGAATCTCAGATTCTACTGTTGTATAAGGGTTGTATATGAAATCTTATACTGTTTCACCGTTTAAAAACGCATAAAATGTGATTTTATGTTTTAGATCTGGTTTTTGATTTAAAACTATTTTTAGGCATTTTCGGTGGATGGAAGTGTGTTTTGATGATTTCTTTTTGAGGTTTTGGTGCGAGGCTTGGGCGTGTTGATGCTGGAGGGTGTTGTATGAGTGTTTGATGGGTGTTTGGAGGTTCGATTTGAGTTTTGGACCAGTGAACCCGTAGCCCAAAAATATTTTCTGGGTGAGTTCAATCGACTGGACTCATGAGTTCAGTCGACTGGATCATCTTCTGGTGGGTTCAGTCGACTGGACGTGGAGGGTCAGTCGACTGAAATTCTTTCTGCTTTGGTCCTCCTTTTCCAGTAACATTTTCAGTCGACTGGGGGCTTAGGCCAGTCGACTAAACTTCTGTGTGAGTGTTTGGTGTTGGTTTTGATGGTTCGGATGGTTTGTATGGGAAAGGATGGTTTGCAAAGGTGGTTTTTACAAAAACCTTTGAGGGAAACGTATTTGTTGGAGATTTAGAGATAACCATTGGGGTTAAGGCTCACTTTCTAAAACGTTTGCATGAAAATATATTTTCACATGCTTCGGTTTGATCTCCATGGTTTCATGGATTGGATCTCATGCTTATACATGCATTGTATAACTGTTTTTGGGGAAAATATTTTGAAAATGTTATGTTTTGATCTTCTGGTGAGAGATGGATCTATATACATGTATAATGTACCGATTTAAGAAATATTTTTAGAAGACTATCTAGATGTACCAGGATGACGTGTATGTGGCACGAGTTACCCTCGATGTAAGTCCAAAAACGTGCGCAAGAGTAGGTACTCAGGTCATTCGGGTTAATTCCCATAAACTGAGGCGGATGGGTGCTCAGCTCCCACGGGGTCATAACCCGTAAATTGAGTGGTACGTTCATGGTGCTCCGTATAGAACCTATGTGTATCTAGGTGATCCCACGATATCTGGGGGCTAGATACTGGATAGAAGTCTATAGTTGTAAACTCTGTCCCTGGTGATAGAGTCGGTACATAGGATCTTATTCTTCTTTTTTGCTTTGGTACATTCTGCGAGGGAACGATATTTTGATTACTATTTTTTCTTAACTGTGGTTTGTTGTTTGCAACTTTTGCATCACATGGTTTTAATGATGAAAACAGGGTTTTATGTTAATAAAACCATTTTGAGAGACTTGTGTGGTCTAATGGGAAAACTTGAGGGTTTTGGATAGAAAACCTATTTTGGTTTTGTGGTTGATTTCGCTCCCACCATATGATTGTATATTCCTGCTTTACAGCTTATTATCTGTTTATATTGGGTTTCGACTCATGGGTGGGAATTTTTTGTAAAAAAAACCATTTTCAGGTGATGATGCGGATGAGGTATAGCTTGGTGGTGCCCGCGGTGGCGGAAGACTTTTATAATTTTCTTTCTATTGGTATGCCTGTTCCTGAAGGCAGGTTTTGTGTGCCATAAGGCATATTATACACATGTTGAACCTGTATGTCTTTTCTGTTTATGAGAGATATCTTTTGTTGGGTTTTCATTGGTTTCAACAGGCGGATTTTAATATATGAAAACCTATCTTTTCATATAAATTGGATGTTTGGTAGATTTTCACGTGATCTCGGGTTTTGGGGCGTGACAACTTGGTATCAGAGATCTGGGTTCGAATACCTAAGAGCCATTAAAAAAAGGGATTTATCACATGGTGAGGTTGATTGTTTGTGCTTACGTACATGTGTTTAAACTGTAGTTTATAACATGTTAACTGCTTTCCGAGCAAAATAGTTTTAGATATGTGGGTATGTGAGCAAAATAGTTTTAACATGATTAGAAGCCAAGAAGCATGTTTGGCCGACGTGTGTTCTAACAAGGAATCTGAATACGTTATCCAAATTGACGAGTCTGTCTTGTTAGTTCTCCTCGGTATGTGAGACGTGTTTGCATAATCTTATGTGGCTATGTGATAGCATGATTATGTGTTTATGTTACGTAGTGGCATGCTGTAGGAAAACTTATCCTGCTTATATTGCTTCCTATAAAACTATGTCCACGCGGGGAGTGCAGGGACGAGGCCGTGGCCGAGAACGTGCTTATGTTCAGGTTCCGGAGGAAATGAATATTCCTGCTCCACAGGAACAAGTGGGTGGTACTGATGTTGGCAGAACTGATGTCGTCCATGAGATGTTAGCTACTATGCGAGCTTTGGCAGAAGCCACCAGGGCTAGTGTGAGGGTTCCTAAGCCGAGGGATTCTGTGGCTATGCGGGAGTTCCGGCGGTTCGATCTTTCAACCTTTTCTGGGGAGTCGGACCCCAAGGTGGCTACTGGGTGATTAGAAGTGACCACTTCTATCTTTGATACTCTAGATATTGAGGAGGATGTTTTGCGTATAAAGTTGGCAGCGTTCCAACTGCAGGAAGATGCTAGAGAGTTGTGGAAGTTTGCCAAGACCACTGTGGATGAGACGTGGGCTACTTTCACGAGAGTCTTCTTGGAGAAGTATTTCCCGAGATCTTCGAGGGATACTTATCGAGAGGAGTTCCTCTCCCTTGTTCAGGGGAATTTGTCTGTGGTCCAGTAAAAGGCTAAGTTCGCGAATCTGTCGCGGTTCGCACCTGAGATGGTATCTACAGAGGAATTACGCACTCGGAGGTTTGAGAGGGGACTACGACCTGCTATTAAGGATAGGGTTGCAGCTCTGGATGTGGAAGTGTACATCAAGCTGGTGAATCTGCTATCCGGGTCGCGAACTCATTGGCAGATAGCCGCAGGATTAGAGAGAGCGGGAGCCAGCAAGGTAGTGGAGATGCATAGTTCTAGGGGCGCAGGGGTAAGCGCCAGAGATCGTCTGGACCTAGTTCTCGTTTTGCTGGATCATCTCAGCCGCAGTCGTCTACACCTACACTTTCAGTGGCCTCGATAGGAAGGCCAGAGTAGAGAGGATTGATCTGTTACCGTTGTGGACAGCCAGGACATCATTCAGTTGAGTGCCCGCAGAAGGGCCAATCTCAGAGTTCAGTGCCCGTTCAGTCTCAGGCGAGAGACCCACCTATCTGCTTTGGGTGTGGTCAGCCCGAGCATATCCGTATACTCTATCCCAGAGAGGGGAATGTTCAGGGTGCGACAGGAGCACCAGTTGCTTCATCAGTACAGAAGCGACAGGCTCCGCAACAACCTAGGGCTCAGATGTCTAGGTTTGCGGAGGGCGGTGCGTCAGCTCAATTGGTGAGGCAGCTATCAAAATAGAGTTATGGTGGACAGACCAGACTACCGCAGGCCAGGGCCTATGTTCTTACTGATTGCAATGCTTCTAAAGCATCAGTGTCGTCTAATGCTGCTGTTACACCAGCCATGATTAGAGGTACTGTTCTAGTCTTTAGATCATGAGCTAGTGTTCTCGTCGACACCGGAGCATCACATTCATTTATATTATCTGCATTTGTATCTGCTTTGGGGTTAAAAATAGACTGGTTGGGTAGTACCATGTGCGTGGAGACCCCAATTAGTGGGGATATGACGTTGAGCCTTGTCTGTAGATCCTGCGTACTGAAAGTCACTGGTTGTTGTTTAGAGTTTGATTTTATCATTCTGGACATGACCACATTTGATGTCATCCTAGGGATGGACTGGCTGACCACCTACTGTGCCTTTATAGATTGCGAGCGACGGAGAGTGCCGATCTGTACGCCGGAGGGTGACTATTTTTACTTTGTGGGTGATCGGGATGAGGACCTGATATCTATGCCAGGGGTCACCCGGGTTCGAAGAGATTTGGGTTTTCTCTTTTCTGCGCTCAGGTTGGATGAGCCTGTTGGGGTTCGGGGGATGTTGCCCCAGGTGGTGTGTGATTACCCAGATGCCTTTTCGGTTGATTTGTTCGAGTTTCCACCGAGCCGAGATGTGGAGTTCTCCATTGCTATTGTTCTGGGAGCTGCTCCTATCTCTATGCCATTGTACCGTTTTGCACTGGCTGAGTTGCAAGAACTCAAGGTGCAATAACAGGAGTTGCTAGATGAGGGGTTTGTGCGGCCTAGTACATCGCCGTGGGGAGCTCTAACTCTCTTTGCAAAGAAGAAGGATGGTTCATTACGATTGTGTATAGATTACAGGAAGTTAAACCAGGTGACGATGAAGAATAAGTATCTGATGCCGAGGATTGACGACTTGTTTGATCAGTTGAGGGGGTCCCGTTGCTTTTCTAAGATTGTCTTGAGGTCATGGTATTATCAGCTGAGGATCAGGGGCGAGGACATAGCAAAGACCACTTTTCGGACTTGCTATGGTGACTACGAGTTTCTAGTTATGCCGTTCGGTTTGACGAATGCTCCAGCTACATTTATGGGTCTGATGAACCGTATCTTCCACCCTTACTTAGACAGTTTTGTAGCCGTGTTCATGGATGACATTTTGGTATATTCACATATGAGGGAGATGCATGAGGAGCATCTACATGTTGTTTTGCAGCTTCTGAGAGAACATCGCTTGTATGCAAAGTTCGAGAAGTGCTAGTTTTGAATGACGGAGGTGAGATTCTTTGGACACGTGGTGTCGAAGGATGCGGTATCAGTGGATTTGACGAAGACTGATGCAGTGACGGATTGACAGCGATTGAGGAATGTTTTTGAGATTCGTAGTTTTCTGGGTCTAGCGGGTTATTACTGGCGGTTTGTGCAAGACTTCTCTAGGCTTGCAGCACCGATGATGCGTTTGACACGGAAGGGAGTCACGTTTGTATGGAGCGAGTCTTGTGAGTCAGCTTTCCAGGAGCTGAAGATGAGATTGACCAGTGCACCAGTTTTGATTATTCCAGAGCGAGGTCTATTGCGATGCGCCACTTGATGGTTTGGGCTGTGTGTTGATGCAGGGAGGCAAAGTTATAGCCTATGGCTCGCGACAGCTGAAGACACACGAGAGGAATTACTCGACACACGATTTGGAGTTGGCAGCTGTGGTCTTTGCCTTGAAGACATGACGTCACTATCTCTATGGGGAGCGTTTCGAGGTCTTCTCTAATCACAAGAGCTTGAAATACTTATTTTCACAAAAAGACCTGAATCTTCGCCAGAGAAGATGGATGAAATTGTTGGGAGACTACGACTTTGATTTGCAGTACCATTCGGGGAAGGCAAATGTCGTAGCTGATGCGCTCAACCGGAGATCTCATAGTTTGTTAGCTTCTGTGGCTACACGGGAATGGGACATGCTCGGAGTTGTCGGGGAGTTTGGTTTGTGTCTTGAGGAGACAACGGGAGGTGCGACCTTATGTTCAGTTGCTTTATACCCCACATTGGTTGCACGCGTGTTAGAGGCCTAGAGGGCCGATTATGAGGCTCAGATGATACGGGACCGCATCGCCAGTGGGACAGATACATCAGGATGGGTGGTGATTTCAGATCAGAGTCTGAGGTTGTTAGGGTGATTGTTTGTACCGGAGTCGTGCCGTGCTGAGGTGGTACATGAGTTTCATCACTCACGTCTTGTAGTGCATCCGAGAGGCACGAAGATGTACCATGACCTACGCCGTCAGTTCTGGTGGACGGGAATGAAGAGAGATGTGATCCGATTCGTCTCTCGTTGCTTTACTTGCCAGCATGTGAAGGTAGAGCACCAGAGGCCAGCAGGAATATTACAACTGTTGTCTGTATCTGAGTGGAAGTGGGAGAATGTCACTATGGATTTTGTATCAGGACTTCTATGATCGCCAAGGGGACATGATACTGTTTGGGTTGTAGTGGATAGGATGACCCAGTCAGCACATTTTCTTTCCATTCGAGTGAGAGACTCAGTGGACAGATTGAGCAGATTGTACATTCAGGAGATAGTCCGACTACACGGAGTACTAGTGACTATTATCTCAGATCGAGACCCGCGCTTTACATCGAGCTTTTAGCAAAGTCTTCAGGTGGCTTTGGGGACGAGCTTGACTTTTAGTATAGCTTTTCATCCTCAGACCAACGGTCAGTCTCAGAGGACCATTCAGATTTTGGAGGACATGCTGAGAGCCTGTGTGCTTAATTTTTGGGGTTCTTAGGAGGATCATCTATCATTGGCAGAGTTTGCATACAACAATAGCTATCGGTCCAGTATTGGGATGGCACCGTATGAGGCTTTGTATGGTAGACCGTGTAAGTCGCCTGTTTGTTGGACAGAGGTGGGAGAGACCGCTATTTTGGGACCCGAACTAGTGCGGGAAACGACCGAGGTGATTACAGTGATTCGTCAGCGACTGGTGACAGCTCAAAGCTGCCAGAAGAGTTATTCTGATCAGAGAAGGAGACCGTTAGAGTTTGCAGTGGGAGATTATGTGTTTTTCGAAGGTCTCACCACGCAGAGGGTTGATGAGATTTGGTCGTAGTGGGAAGCTATCACCACGTTTTATCGGACCGTTTAAGATCCTGGAAAAGATTGAGGTGGTAGCATATCGTCTGGCTCTACCGCCTCAGTTAGCATTTGTGCACAACAGCTTTCACGTTTCTATGCTTTCGAGGTACGAACCAGATCCGTCTCATGTGTTAGATTGGACCAAGTTGCGAGTTGATGAGGATGTGACATATGATGAGTGTCCCATGAAGATTCTGGATACGATGGAACATGTGTTGCGGGGGAGAACGATTGCCTATGTCAAAGTTCAGTGACTTCATCACGGGGTTGAGGAAGCGACTTGGGAGCTTGAGTCAGGGGTTCGTGAGAGATACCCGGAGTTGTTCACCTCGTGACCTAGTAGTGAATTTTGGGGATAAAATTCCTTGGGGGGGAGAGTTGTGAGACCCTATATCGTTCTTTTTTTATTTATATGCATATTCGATGCTTTTAGACATGCTTTAGCATTTTTGCTTTAATATGCATACATGTGTTTCAATGCCTATTTTGGTTAACCTGAGCATGCGGGGTTGCTTCCCGGGGTTGTATGGAGTTTCTGTAGAAATTTTAAAAATTCAAAAAAAATATATTTTGGAGGCCTATAAATATCGGAAGTCAGATATTTTCAAAAGATTTTTTCAAAACTTAACTCCTAAGTTTCCTCTTTTTTCTCTATGCCTTCTCTCTAACTTCTCGGGGGCCCGGGGTTTGATTTTGGATAAATCAACTGTTGATCCTTAGTATCGGCAACGTGGTCTACGCATCCATCCGAACGAAATTCGATTCTGACGAAATTCAAATTTGCACGTGGATCGAGGCGTCGGGTTTTTGACCCGACGAGGTAGGATCACATATTCTACTGCAGTATAAGGGTTGTATATGAAATCTTATGTTGTTTCACCGTTTAAAAACACATGAAATGTAGTTTTATGTTTTAGATCTGATTTTTTATTTAAAACTATTTTTATGCGTTTTCGGTGGATGGAAGTGTGTTTTGAGAAATTCTTTTTGAGGTTTTGGTGCTAGGCTTGGGCGTGTTAATGCTTAAGGGTGTTGTATGAGTGTTTGATGGATGTTTGGAGGTTTGACTTGAGTTTTGGAGGCAAAAACGAGTGAACCCGTAGCCCAAAAACATTTTCTGGGTGAGTTCGGTCGACTGAACTCATGAGTTCAGTCGACTGGATCATCTTCTGGTGGGTTCAATCGACTAGACGTGGAGGGTCAGTCGACTGAAATTCTTTCTGCTTTGGTCCTCCTTTTCTAGCAACATTTTCAGTCGACTAGGGGCTTAGGCCAGTCGACTGAACTTCTGTGTGAGTGTTTGGTGTTGGTTTTGATGGTTCGGATGATTTGTATGGGAAAGGATGGTTTGCAAATGTGGTTTTTACAAAAACTTTTGAGGGAAACGTATTTATTGGAGGTTTAAAGCTAACCCTTGGGGTTGAGGCTCACTTTCTAAAACGTTTGTATGAAAATATGTTTTTACATGCTTCGATTTGATCTCCATGGTTTCATAGATTGGATCTCATACTTATTCATGCATTGTATAACTGTTTTTGGAAAAAATATTTTGAAAATATTTTGTTTTGATCTTCGGGTGAGGGATGGATCTATGTACATGTATAATGTACCGATTTGAGAAATATTTTGAGAAGACTATCTAGATGTACCGGGATGACGTGTATGTGGCACGAGTTGCCCTCGGTATAAGCTCAGAAACATGCGCAGAGTAGGTACTCAGGTCCTTCGGGTTAATCCCCATAAATTAAGGCAGATGGGTGCTTAGCTCCCTCGGGGTCGTAACCCGTAAATTGAGTGGTACATTCATGGTGCTCTGTATAGAACCTGTGTGTATCTAGGCGATCCCACGATATCTGGGGGCTAGATACTGGACATGAGTCTATAGTTGTGACCTCTGTCCCCTGGTGATAGAGTCGGTAGATAGGAACTTATTCTTCTTTTTCGCGATGGTACATTCCGCGAGAGAACGATGTTTTGATTACTATTTTTCCTTAACTGTGATTGGTTATTTGCAACTTTTGCATTACATGTTTTTAAGGATGAAAATAGGGTTTTATGTTAATAAAACCGTTTTGGGAGACTTATGTGGTTTAATGGAAAAACTTGAGGGTTTTGGATGAAAAATCTATTTTGGTTTTGTGGTTGAGTTCGCTCCCACCATATTATTGCATATTCCTGCTTTACAGCTTATTATCTTTTTCTATTGAGCTTCGGCTCACGGGTGGAAATTTTCTGTAAAAAAAATCATTTTCAGGTGATGATGCGAATGAGGTATAGCTTAGGAGTAATACCTTCTTCGGGTATGCCTGTTCCTGAAGATAGGTTTTGTACGCCATAAGGCGATATATTGTACACATTTTGAACCTATATGTCTTTTCTGTTTATGAGAGATATCTTTTGTTGAGTTTTTCATTAGTTTCAACAGACGAATTTTAATGTATGAAAACCTTTTTTTCATATAAATTGGATGTTTTGTGAATTTTCACGTGATCTTGGGTTTTGGTGAGTGACAAGTGGATTGTTGTAATCTGTCTAGGACATTTTTGAAATCACATTTTTTATATGAAAATTTTTTATTATTAAATTGTTGAGTTTGTTGAGTGACTTGATCCATGTATTTGAAAATAATATCTTTTTTTACTTCTGGATCGTCAATTTGATTAATGATATCTAAAATATTTTGTTCTTCTTGTGATAGAGCATTTATGTTTAATCTATTTAATTTAAATATTGCTTGGTAATAATCCTTTTGTGTTTGACATGTATTACAACAATTATTTTCTTCTTCAGATTCTGTATTATCTAATGTGGAGAATAAATCTTAATTTAATTCTTCTAAATTATATTCTTCTTCATTAGAAGATTGGAAGGTTGTATCATTTTCCTTACATGGTGGATGAAAATTGAGTAATAGATTCATAATTTATTGTTTCATTTCTTTAGAATAATTTAATTCATTTATTTTTTGTTTTGTAAAACATCTATTTGCAAAGTGTCCTACTTTGTCACATTTTCAGCATACTCAGCATACTGCATCCTTTTTAGATGTAGATGCTTGATTTGTTAATTTATTTTTGTATTTATTAAAAGATTATCTTTGAGGCGGTTTATTAAATTTGGAGTATGAATGATAGGCTTTATTATGAAATTTTTTATATAGTTTATATGATTTGTATCATTTTTTATATTTATTATATTTATGATAATATTTCTTCCTTTTAGGTTTGGTTAATGGATCCAAGGGTGATTTTATTGTGTTATAACGAAATTGATAACAAAATTGTCCTAATTCTATTTTTTCTAATTTTCTTTCTTTCTTTAATTAATTTTTGAGTTTAATATCGTTATATAGAACCAATCCTTCAACACATCTCTGAAATTAGTTCACCATATGTGTAATGATGATATGGTAATAATCCTTAATTTTTGTTTTTAATTTTTGTTTTTACATTTTCAGCAAATAATGTTAAAAGACTCGCAATAAAGCGTTCTTTCCAAAAATCTTGATTACCATCATTATGTTGATATAATTTTGAAAAGAAAACATCTTTGTACCACCTAAAGTGGGTTAAAGTTAGACATCTTAAATTAATTAATTAATTTTTTCTCTTTCAAGAACTATTTGGGTATTACCAACAAATTGTTGGATTATTAAAGTGATTAATGTTGTAATTATTTCACTTATTAGTAAATTATTTTCTTCAAAAGGAAGACCGTGTTCATTTCTTTTGACATAGGTTAAAATTCTAGATTTTTTATTGTCATTCAGATAATTGTCCCACCAACCTTTAAGTTAATCGAAAATTCCTATAATTAATAATTTTCCTACACTGGCATCATTATTTAAGGAATTTTGTCATAAGACAGCATTAGCAGTCATCATCATTTGTTGTCCCATTTATATTATTTGGTAATCAGATTTTCCATCAAGATTCCATTCAATAAGATTGAAAACATTAAAAATCATTGGGATATTTAACGATTTTTCTTCAAATTGAATATCAATTAGAGTTTATCTAGAATAATAATTTCTAGTTAATTGTTTAGGTGTAATATATGTTTCATTTTATTGAGTTGAAGGTGATTGAAATTATGAATATAAATTTTGTAATTCTTCTTCATTTTTTTCATCTTCTTCTTCTAATACATGAATGGATTGAGTATTTTCTTCGTCTTTTGTAGATGTAGATGGTTGATTAGCTGTTTGCCAATTTAATGAATGACATAATTACTGAATAAATTCTTGAGATAGTTTTTGTAAAGTATAGGTAGGTATTGATAATGGTTTTACTAATGAAGAATTTTGGTATACTGGAGAGTTTGGTGTAGCGACTTTAAGATCTAAATTTTTTATTAAATGATAAATTGTATCTAATTTTTGAAAATAGGTTTCAATTGTATGAGACGCAGAAATTTCAAGTATTTCTAATCTTGTAACCTGTTTTTTCATGGTTTAAAGATGGGTATTAATAAAATTGAGTTGTTGAGCGAGATGTTAATCTCGGCAAAAGGACGAGCATTAATACTGCGACCTAATTGAAAAGTGCGACTTAAGGGATGAACTGAATGAATGTTATCGTTATCACAAGTGGTCCATTTTTTTTCAAAAGTATTGATGGATTTGGACAAATGAAGTAAGAGACTTCAATGTCATTTTTAGAATAATAAAAATTATAATACCAAAGAAAGAATTGAATTGGAATATCATAATTGGATATAGAATTATAATATCACAATATATATATATATATAATATTATTAATAATATTATTATTTAATATTAATATATTATATTATTAATAATATATAATATTCACCATATGTTCGGAATGACAAGATACGAATTTATGCATTCAGAATTGTTTTAAATAATTCTAGTTTTTTAAGATAATGGCTCCCGAATGTCCAAAAAATGTTATTGCCATTTGTTTCACTTTTAATGAAAATTCTTTAAAACCTACTTCACTTTCTTTTTTTATTTATTTATTTATTATCATTTATTATTATTATTATTGTTATTATTATTATTATTAATTTATTTTTATTTTTATTTTGGGTTACTTAAATTTACACGAATTGCTACAGTTAGCCTAATGGTTGGATGAGAAGGAATGCCTAATGCCTTTCTCATCTCATACTTTAGCTCCCAAACCTATTTTCAATGGTAACATTTTGACCAGTGGCTTAATTTTTTTTTTTTATCGTATTTTTTCTCAAAAATCAAATAGCAACTCTATTTTTTTATGTATACGAGCATTTTAATATTAGTTTACTTTGATTTCTAAAAGAAAAGAAAACCCGAAACATCCCTTTTTGATGCCACCACACATGGTTACAGCATCCAAAGTTTGAACATCTAGTAAAGGACTATTGAGTCTCTAATCAAATTCATGGTTGGGCAGGTTTTAAATTGCTCAAGAAATTACAAGGCTTGAAGGGTATCATTAAAGAATGGAATTCTAATGTTTTTGGCAATAATGGTACATAGATTAAGAAGGTTGAAGAGAAACTTCTCATACTTAATATTTGTTAAGAAAATAGGAACTTAACTGCAGAGGAGAAGAAGCTTTAAATCATAATATAAAGGAAGTTGAGGGAATTATATTGGAAAGATGAGATGTTATGGAAATAGAAATCACGTTTGACTTGGTTGAAACTAGGTGAGAAGAACACTGGTTTCTTTCATGTAATAGCCAATAGTAGATATCGAAGAAATTTTATAGACCATGTTATAGTAAATGGAATGATTGTATAGGAACCTTTAGAGAGAAAAAATGTAGTAGCTGACTATTTCCAATTTGTTTACACAAAGAATAATTGGTGCAAGCCCAAGTTATGAGGTCTAGTGGGTCAATCGATAACAGAGGAGAATAAAGTTATACTTAAAGAAAGATTCATGGAACAAGAGCTTCTTCAAGCTATTAAAGATTGTGATCCAGGTAAGGCACCCAGCCCAAATGGGTTTAATTTCAAATTTATTAAAAGCTTTTGGAATTTGTTGAAAGATGATGTCATGGAATTCTCGATTGATTTTTACATGAATTCTAAAATTGTGAAAGGTTCAAACACTACTTTCTTAACAGGGGCCCCTAAGGCGGAAAGTGCTCCTCTCTTAGGAGAGTTTAGACTTATAAGTTTGGTGGCTGGTTCATATAAGATTCTTTCTAAAATTATGGTAGGTAGATGTTGTGGATTTCAAGTCAAGACTTGACTAAATCCAACTCACAAGTCACGTTGGTGAATAATACAATCAAGCCACAAACGAATACAAAATTAGAACGAGAACAAAAAACAACTAATGATGTACACATGAGTTTTTTACGTAGTTCGGTAATGATGCCTCCGTTCACGGGCTCACACTTTTTACTATTGATATGAGGATTACAAAATGAATAATGATCTTGATGTTTCTCTCTAGCTAAAACATTACATTTCGCCATTTTCATAAAGGCCCTTAGGTTAAAACATAACTCTAGCCGCCGCATAGCAATAATTATTTTGCGATGGTCCGCTCGAGCGGACACCTATCCGCTCGAGCAGTCACTAGCCCGAGACCACCTCCGTACAAGACCGCTTGCTCGGGCCCCTGATCGCTCAAGCTGTCACTAACCCGAAACCAACTGCATACAAGCTAGCTCGAGCGTTCACCAAACAGAGAGGTTTTCTTCACTCTTAACAATTCTCCCACTTGAAGTAAAATCACTCCAAGCCTTCTGCAATCTAGAAATTAAAGTCCCATGTGAGCCAACTCTCTGTCTTCAAAGTCCGAACACCAACAGAAGCTGAACTGTCCCTCAGCTTCTCCACTATCACAACCTTTGTGAACATGTCTGCAGGATTTTTGTTTGTATGAATCTTCTCTAGATTGAACTGCCCTTCTTTCAATTGAGACCGAATAAAGTGATACTTTATATCAATATGCTTGGTCCTTGAATGAAATGTCAAGTTCTTTGCCAAGTGTATAGCACTTTAACTGTCGCTATACAACTGGCATTTGTTCTGACCTCTTTTCAATTCTTTCAAGAAACCCTTTAGCCAAATCAGCTATTTACACGCTTCAGTAGCTGCGACATATTCTGCCTCGGTGGTAGAGCTTGTCACTATCTTTTGCAACCTAAAAACCCAGCTTACCACTGCACTACCCAGGGTAAACATATACCCTGTTGTACTTTTCCTACTGTCGATGTCCCTAGCTAGGTTTGAATCCACGAACCCTTTCAGTTAAATCCCCAAGCCCTTGTAACATAAATCATATCCCGTGGTACCCCTAAAATACCTCAAAATCCACGTAATTGCTTCCCAATGCTTCTTACCCAGATTTGACATGAACCTGCTTACAACTCCAATTGCATAGGCAATGTCCGACCTCGTACAAGTTATGGCATACATTAAGCTACCAACAACTGATGCGTACGGTAACTTTGCCATGTAATTCCTATCTTTGTCTGTGACAGCTCCTTGTTCCTTTGAAAGTCTAAAGTGACTTTCCAAATGCGTGCTAACGGGCTTAGCATCTTCCATGTTGAAACGCTATAGGACTTTTTCAACATACTCTGACTGCAAAAGTTTTAACTTTTGACTCCCTCCATCCCTGTTGATCCTCATCCCGAGTATCCATTTGGCTTCTCCCAAATCCTTCATAGCAAATTCCTAGGACAAATGTGCCTTGAGATTTATAGTCTCATCCATGATGGATCTTGCAATCAGCATGTCATCTACGTACAGTAGGAGAATCACATACAAGTTGGCAAATCGCTTATACCATTACCTGAGTGCCTATTTCAACCAATTCAAGCTTTTCTTTAGCCTGTACACCATGTCCTCATTCCCTTTAGCCGAGTACCACTATGGCTGTCGCATGTAGATCTCTTCCTCCAAGTCACTGTGGAGAAACGCTATCTTGATATCTAGCTGCTTCAGATGCAAGTCTTTTGTAGCCACTATACTCAGAACTATCATGGTGGTGGATATTTTCACAACTGGTGAAAATATCTTCGTGTAGTCAATTTCTGGCTTCTGCTGAAAACTGTTGACCACCAACCTCGCCTTGTACTACTAGCTCCCATCAGCTTCTTTTTTCGACCTGTAGACCCACCTATTATGCAATGATAACTTACCCTTGGCAACTAAACCAGATCCCAAGTCTTGTTAGATGAAAGAGATTGCATCTCTTCATCCATTGCACGCTCCCACTCACCATTTTCCTTTGTCTACAAAGTCACTTCAAAGCATTCTGGCTCTCCACTGCCTGTCAACAACAGATAATGTAATTAGGGTGAATATCTGACTATAGGTCTGCTTACTCTAATAGACTTCTTGATTATGGGAGTCTGTGGTTTTGCCTGTGGAGTTAGCTGTCTGTTCACAACCTAAGGTTCCAAAACTTTGTTAGACGATCCCTCAAACTTAGCATAATCTAACTTGTCAGCTGTCTCATCCTTCTCATCCTATCCATTTTTATACAAAACTGACTCATTGAAGACCACATCCACACTCCTTTCAATTTTCCTACTTTCTGGATCTCACAGCTTATAACCGTAGCTATCTATACCGTAACCAACAAACACACATTTTCGAGACTTAGGGTCTAACTTACTTATGTTTTCTGACTCAACATATACATAGGCTATGCAACCAAAAATGTGTAAATAAAAAATCTTTACCTCTTTCTCAGTCAAGTTTCTTCAAGCAATCCACAATTTAGTGCAACCGAAGGTCCCATGTTAATTAAGTACACTACTGTACTCACTGTGTCTGCCTATAACTACTTTGGCAACCTGGCATGTAACCTCATACTCTGGGCGCACTCCATGATCGTCATGTTCATGCGTTCTACCTCTCTATTTTGTCTCGGCTTCACCATAACAGTTTTTAGTCTCCTGATCCCGTTAATTGCACAGTAATCTTCAAATTCCTTGGTGTAGTACTCGCCACCGTTATAAGATTTCAAACACTTCAATTTCACACTTGTCTCAATTTCAACAAATGCTTTACAATTCTTGAAAATACCAAACACGTCTGATTTATTCTAACAAAAATAAACCCATAACTTTCTGGTTACAAAATACCTCGAGTCACCAATAGAGAGTACATGAATAGGTTCACATACGTCTGTATGCACCAGCTCCAATCTGTCTGACTTTGAAGTCTTTGCCTATTTTGTAAAGTTGACCTTTTTTCTGTTTTCTGAAGACACAATCTTCATAGAATTCCAGGTCCACTGACTCAATACCCAGTAGCTTCCCTTTCTGTGCCAAAACTCTCATCTCCTTTTCACTCATGTGACCGAGACGCCCGTGCAACGTGTTGGTGTCTCCTTTTTATGCTACCACTGTTATGCTATTATAAGAACCCGAGGATACATACAGTGTACCCTCCTTATTTTCTTGGGCCAAAACCAATGACCCTCGGGTTCTTACAATAGCATAACAGTGTCTAACGTGTCTAACGTCCAGATTCATATCTTCCAGGAATCTCCCCCGAATGTCATCACGATCCAGATTCTGACAACTGTCCTACTGAAATCAAGTTCCTCATTAGACTAGGCACGTGTCTAACGTCCTTCGGCTTCAATACTGTACCGTTGTCCTGTGTGATCTGTACTTTACCCTTCCCAACTATACTGCAAGCTTCGTCGTCTCTCAGATATACTTTTTCAAAATTTTTCTTCACATGAATCAGTTCTACAATCCAATGCACAAATCAAAGCATCTGTATTTTTCTCATTAGAAACAATAGCAGTATCCTTACCACCTTGATTCATATCGTCGTTCTATTTCCTTGGAGCTTTACAATCCTTTTTGAGATGGCCTTTCTATCCATAGTTCCAATATCTAGCTGACTTCTCCCAAGTTTGCGATTTGCCCCATGATTTGGATCTATGGTTTCCCCAGCCCTTTTGATTCTTTCTATCTGTTTTCTTCCTATACCTTCGGCGTTCAATGCTGACCCTGATATTGATCCTTCACCCGCTGTTCTACGGCATGATTCCTCTCCAAAGATGAAACCGACAATCTCCTCCAACTTCAACTTAGACAAGGAGTTGCTGACTGCGACAACCAAGCCACTTCAGCTTTCTGGTAAACAGGAAAGGAAAGCTAACGCTCTAACCCCATCATCAAAGTTGATCCCAATTGACTCTAATTAATTTACGATTGAGTTAAACTCGTTGAGATACTCTGCTATAATGGTGTCATCTGCCATCCTCAAATTGAATAGCCTCTTCATCAGATATAACTTATTGGATGTAGAGAGCTTATCATACATTTTTTTCAACACCACCAATAATCCTGCAGTTATTTTCTCTTTTACGATATTGGAGATCACCAACGATGTGAGACTCAGTTGCATGGTCATCAAAGCCTTTCGATCCAATATCTCCCACTCAGTATGTGTCATCTTCTCTAGTTTCTCCCCAATCAAAGGTTAAAATAGATCATTCTAATACAGAACGTGTTAGGGTTGTATACTAAGAAATCATGAATTTTGTTAGTTTTATTATTTCATTTTATTCTTTAATAAAAATTATTTTTTCTTTTATGAGAATCTTAACAAGCAATGTATGCAATATCATTTTTTTTAATGTTATGTATAGATATCATTTATTCCGTACAGTATTTAATCTGATGTGTAGAGTACGACTTGCACACAAAAGACCAGATTATAGGTTCTTACAAAATATAAGTTTACGGTTCACAGTCTAGATGGAATTAGACAAGCCATCAGTACGGCTGTACCACAGAATTTTAGTACACCTGTTCTGGTTATGGAAAACAGATAATGGTGTCGTCTATTATTCTAACTCTCTATACTAGTATCCTTGTATATTGAACAGGACCACATTGGGGTAATTAATTTTATACTGACTATATAAATTAATTCACATTTCAAGGTTATTATGAGTACTTATACTCTTAATTCTGAAATAATTATTATTCGCGCATATTTAATATTCGTTATTTTGATTCATTAGAGTGTGCGATATTTTATGGGTCAATATTTTCGGTGAGTTAAATAGCGGTATTAAATATATGGTGAATATTAATTATTGACAAAATTAATATTTTAATTGTTCGAGATTGACGATACCCCCTTAAGAAAGTTTATAAGTTTTAACCGGGGCAAACTCTACAGGTAGATTTAATTGTCCGACTATTAAATAAGTTAAGAGAAATAGTTTAAGAAATTTTAAAAAGTCGATTAAATTAAATTATCAGTAATTAAATTTAATTAGCAGGTATTGAGAATCTTAACGTGGGGAGATAAGTTAAGCACTTAATAACAGGAGCTCAAATAATCGATTTTGAGAATGTGGCTGGGAGTGCAATTACGATTCTTTAGTGATATGAATTGTAATTTATATTTTTATGAAATTGTCTTAGGGGTAAGCAGGTTTTCATAATTACATTAGAACCTCAAGTTATATTTACTCCACAAGTCTCTGTTGTAGCCATATATATATACAATTAGGCTAACCCTACCCGACATTACATTCATTATTAAATTAGGATTTTCACGTAAATTCTAGGTGGCTAGATTAGCAGGTTAAAGATCACGATATATCGTAACCTACTCTACGTTCGTGACTCGCATCTGAGAATACAGTATAAGACTTGATCGGGGCTTCAACTCGAAGGATTCACATTCGTGGTTGTTGCAGTAACCAAAATCATTCTACCAAATTTCGAAAGATATAATCTCGAATCTAACTTTGGGAGTACAAGTTTTATTTTACTCGTTCGACATCAAAAAATTTTAAACTGGAGCCTATTTCGGCAATTGCCTGTCTAGTATTTTTTTATCGAAAAAATTATATTCAAATCAACGATTTTGGTAGTTTGCCTCCAACAGAACGTCCTCGATCTGCATCCTCTAAATGGCGAAGTTCGAACCGTTAAACTTCTCGATCTTGATCTTCTTGTCGCCTACCATGTCGTGATCTTCAACCTCCAAAGCTTGATCTGATACCAGTTGTTGTGGATTTCAAGTCAAGACTCGACTAAATCTAACCCACAAGTCACATTGGTAAATAACACAATCAAGCCACAAACGAACACAAAACTAAAACAGGAGCAGAAAATAACTAATGATGCACGCACGAGTTTTTTACGTGGTTTGACAATAGTGCTTATACCCACGGACTCACACTTTGTACTATTTGTTAATTCTAGACAACCCAATAGATGGTAAATTGGGTCTTTAAAAACTAATAATAGTATTTAAATCCTTTTCCAAAATCTTTAAAAATTGTAATTAGATAAAGCAAGATAAGCAAGGATTAAAGAAATACAAATATGAAAAAGGTTAGGGATAGAGAAATAGAACCAGACACTAAGGATTTTATAGTGGTTTGGCTTTTTCTAAGCCTACGTCCACTCCTCAAGTTACCCCTTGAGTATTTTCACTATAGAAAATGCTTCACGGGTGCATTCTAAGCTTTTACAACTTTAAGATTTCGCTTGAGTTATCTGAATATTTACGGGTACATTCAAAAGTTTATTTCGACTTCAAGAAGATCATATGAAAATAAGTTTTTATTTTTTTTTAATCTCTTTTGAACTCTTCTTTGATGAGATTTACTCACTCACTCAAAGGATAAAGGGTAACTCACCCTTGAATACAATAAATGAAGTGTATTAATGAGGAACACTCACTCTCTTTACAGAAATAATTTACAATAAATGAGAAAGTAAAGAGAGCTGAGAAACAAGAGCTGGAGCTTCAGCAATAAATTAGAGTTTGAGAATTCTGAGTTTTATTCAAGTAATAGAACAGTGATTGTAAGTCTCAAATTGAAATTAAATGCTGAGAAGTTACTTCTTATATAAGCACTTGTTCATTCATGACCGTTGGAGGTAGGTGAGAGCAATAAATGCCAAAAATTTAATCGTTGAGGTCTACCACAAATTTGAAATTCCACCACAAGTGTCGACACAAATGCCTTTGGTGTCGACACAAAGTGTCTAGAGCAGAGATCTTCAAGTAGTTGGGTCGACACAATTTCTGCAATCTACCTCATCAACATCATGGTGTCGAAACATTTGGATATGGTGTTGACTCATTTGAAACTTCAGCATCTGGAAGAGACACTTTGTATCGACTCAACTTGCCTTTGGTGTCGATACTAAATTCTTGTGGAAGTCTCGGTATATTTATGTCGGCACATTTAGACATTGGTGTCGACACCGAAATTCTTCAGGTGGCCTCGGAACTTTTGTGTCGATCCATCTTCTTATTTGTGTCAACACCCAAAATCTGTAGGTGGCCTCGGTTGTTTTGTGTCGAGAAAATTTTTATTTGTGTCGACCCAAAATTTCGGATACCAAAAGTGTGAAACACTTTTGTGTCAACACAAATTTAATTTGTGCCGACTCATTTTAAGTCCTGAGAGTTTCAACTCTTTTGTGTTGACACAAAACTTGTTTGTGTCGACACAAAACTTGTTTGTGTCGATACTAAACTTTGATACCTGAAAATGACTTCATGAAACTGTTAGGGTATCAAACCATTTGTGCAATAGGTGTTGACACACTTGATATGGTTCAAGTATACTTTGCCTTAAAAGTGTTTGACTTAATTTTCAATTGAGTTCAACACAAAAAAATTTCATGCAAGAATATTTAAGTGCTTTAATTCTTTTGAGAGTTAAGTCATTTTCTTTGGCTAAAGTGTTAATTTAATTGATCAAAATGTGCTAACACTTTATTTTTAAAAATATAAAATATTATCATTTTAAATCCTTTTATTCTTAGAAAATAAATTATAAAAATTATTAAAATTAAAATACAAAACTCTTGGGCTACCACTATTAATCTGAGAATTACAAAAGGAATAATGATCTTGACGTTTCTCTCTAGCTAAAACATGACATTTTGCCCTTTTCATAAAGGCTCTTAGGTTAAAACATAACCTTAGTTGCCGCACAGTAATAATTGTTTCGCGACGGTCCGCTCAAGCGATTCCTTGTCTGCTCGAGTAGTCACTAGCTCGAGACCATATTCGTACAAGCCCACTCTCTCGGGCCCCTGGTCGCTCGAGCAGTCACTAACCCAAGACCAACTGCGTGCAAGTCCACTCGAGCGGTCACTGGACAGAGAAGTTTTTTTTCACTCACAACAGTAGACTAAAAAAGGTGTTACCTAATATTATTAGTGAAGCTCGCTCAACTTTTTTGGGAGGGAGAAATATTTTGGTTGGGGTGTAGAGCACTAATGAAATCATTGATTTTTGGAAGAAAAGAAACAGAAAATGAGTTATCATCAAATTGAATTTTGAAAAGGCATATGATAAGTTAATTGGGATTACTTGTTGCACATGATGAAAGAGTTTGGTTTTAGGGACATTTTTAGGAATTTTTAGAAGAAAGCAGAGGTATATTCTTATGTAAGTCAGCTTCTTTACTTATCAAGCATCTTTGTCTCCCTGTGGGTACTAACCCAATATCTTATCAAGCATCTTTGTCTCCCTGTGGGTACTAACCCAAGATCTCACAAGTACTGGCAACCAAATATAGATAAGTTAAAAGTAAAAACTCACTGTTTGGAAGTCTAAGTATTTGTTCTTTGCTGGAAGACTACCCTTGCTGAAATCTTATTTTACCAATCTTCCTGTTTATCTTTGTTTAAACTACCTGAAGGGGTAATGGAAAAGGTAAAAATGGTTTGCTTTTAGTGTCTTGGGAGAAGGTAATTCTAAGTAAAAAAAATATGTGGGGCTGGGTATTGGTTCTATAAGAAACAAAAATGCTGCTTTATTAGTGAAGTGGTGGTGGAGATGTAGGAAATAATTTTTTTTTTCCTCTGGAGAAGAATGATTTCAGTGAAATACATGTTAATTAAACTCTACTTGTTGGTATCTCAAAAATGAAAGTAGAGCTAAACCATCAGTGATTTGGAAAGATGTATTAGAGATGGGCACTAGTAATCAACAATATCAAGAATTGCTATAGAGAAACTTAACTATAATGATTGGTGCTGCTCACTCTATCAAATCTTAAAATGATGCATGGGTTAAGTAATTCAAATCTTTTAGCTCTATTTTCCACACTTATAGATTCCTTTGTGTCTCATGTTTATTGTTTTCATACTAGTGTGATTAGATGGAATTTAACTCTTAGAGCAAAGCTTTTTGTTTGAGAAAAAGAGTTGTCATTTCTTTGTATCTTACTAGGAACAATTAGAATTGAAGTCAACAAAGATGATGCTGTAATATGGTTGCTTGAAGAAAATAGGGAGTATTCTATAAAATCATTTTGCAGTGTTATTGAAAGAAACATTGGATATCAATCTGTCATAGAGAACCTAACATAGAGAGGTATAGCTCCCCCTAAGGTAGAATGTTTTTGTTGGTATGGAGTCTGAATTTTTTTGTCTTCAGCCACTGATAATTTTTTTCCCTTTCTACAATTCTCATATTAAAACTGTGGATCACCTATTTGTACAATGTATATATTCTTGGAATGTAATAGTGTAATTTTGGCCAAAGGCATGTGGGTCGCCCGAGCTCGGCCCAGGCCCGACACTGTTCAAGCTCGGGCCGAGCCCGATTGAGTCCAAGTACCCTAAAATTGAGCCTAGGCTGCCCCCTGGAGCCCGCAACCCAACTCGAGGCCGAGCTAAGCTTGAGCCAAATTTTATTTTTTGAATAATAAAATTTTGTATTGCATTTAATTACTTGAAGTGTTCAATCTTATTGTATTATAAATATTAATTTATAACTTAATTTATAAACTAATATATAATAAGTAATAACTAATAATATAATAAGTTAATAATTTTAGTTTATAATAACTAGTAATAAATAACTTATAATAACTAATATCTAATAGCTTATAAGCTAATAATAATTAATATCTAATAACTTACAAACTAATAACACAACTAATAATTAATAACTTATAAACTAAAGTAATAACTACTAAGTAATAACTTATAAACTACAAATAAACTTTAGTTTATAATAAGTTAATAACTAATAACCTAACTAAAAAGTAAACTTATAGGTTATAATTTATAAATAATAATAACTTTTAATAACTTATATGTAATAATAACTTATAATAACTTATAAACTAAAGTAATAAACTAATAACTAATTCATATACTAAATACAACTCAAAAAAACAAAAAAAAATGTTTTTTTTGAAAAAGTCTATCTAGGCCCGCCCATGGCCCTGCCTGAGCCCATGCCCGTATACTCCTATGATTGAGTCTGAGCTTATTCTCAAAAAAACCCGGCCTACCTCAATCTGAAATTTGGTAGGAACCTGTCGAATTTGGGCCGAACTTAAAATAAAGCAAGCCAGGCCGAGCAGGACCAAACAAAATTACACCCCTATTTGGAATGCATAGGCTAATTGCTTGCAATGGTGGAAAGTTGAACGGGTATGCCCTCCAAATATTTATCATTTGACATCATGGTGGTTTGGGTACAAGTTTAAAAAGGCTATGAAATATATCTGGGAATCTATTTTCTTTGCAGGCTTGTGGAGTATATGGTTTGACAAGGAATGGCTTGGTGTTTAATGCATCCAGTGACTATTGGAGTGGAGTGGCAAACTTGTCCGAAGCTAGAACTGCATCATGCTTGGGTTGTTGCAGTAAAGAATATCAAAGATTATTCAGTGCAAAACTTTATTTGTTGTCTTGACGGTGTTAAGAACTTGCCTGTTTATTTGCAGTTTTTATTTTCACTTTTATCAAAAAAATTATTCAAAAATAGATAAAATGCGTTTATTAGCAATTTTCAAAAAATTATTTTTAAAAGATTGAGTTGAAAAAGGACCTAAAAATTGAAAATTTTGAAAAAAATTTAAAACTGTTTTTGTTTTTTCCTCTTTGTCGTAGGACTTGATGCACTAAGAAATAACTCTCAGTTTTAACAACTAAATGTATTTTCTCAGTTTTAACAACTTAATTGTTGTATTTTGTTTTTAGTGTTGATATGGTGTCAATTTTTATTTTGTTGTACTACTTTCTTTGAGTTAATATAGTTTTTATTTTTTATTATTTTTTTATAGAATCTAATTTTAAAAAGGAAATAAATATATTTTGAATTATAAATTACTATCTTTATTATATTTTTAAAAAAAATATGCTGAGCACGAACAAGCACTTGTATTAATAAAGCTCAAGTGGGTCTAATCAAAAGCGTGATTGTGTCACATTAAGTAATAAACAAAAATGTGATAAATGTAAAACAAATTGGATTATTATATGCACTTAATATTTGGGTGTATACTGTATGTATTTCGTAATTGAGATTAAATTTGTTTAATTAAAAATTAAAAATAGAATTTTTAAAACTCAAAGTAAAAATATTCACGCGACTAAGCCTAATTGTTATAATTAAAACTAAAAAATAAAAAATAAAAAAATTAAATTAAAATAACTAATATGTGCACATCATAACTAGTTATGAATGGGCATAATGAAATCTAAAATGGTGACAATCAAAATTAAAGTTAAACTAACAAAATAAATACACTCTAAAATTTTCATTTAACACTATCAAAGTTAAAACTCCAATAAAAAACCAATGCCAAATCA
>JAOTRH010464934.1:0-27863 GCA_034768845.1 Heliamphora exappendiculata
AACGTGGGGAGAATTCAGTGCATTTGATAATTGAAAACTCAAGACATAATTTGAGTTAGGGCCGGGAGTTCAGTTAGAACATTTAGTTGAATAAGTTCTGGTTCGTAAGACAAAGGATCTAACTCGAGGACAGAGTTAGGGATATCCGATTTTCTCGTATGGTTAGCCCGAGTCCTACACTTCCTCGTGATCCTTCACGTAACCCACTATACGCACGGATATTTTTCTTATTGGTTTCGGTAATTATTTAATTTAATTAGAATGCCGATTTTGCCGCCATAGACATTCAGAGATTAAATTAAATGATGAGGGGCGTTTTAGTCTTTTGGCACACCTAGGGTTTCTCCTTGAGTGGCCGGCCCTAATTAGGGGTGGGGATTTGGTTTTATGGAAGATATATATCTTTTCCTTAGTTTTAGGAAAGAGAATATATATTCTTATCATTATCTTTGATATATGTAGTAATATATCACAAGGTGGCTTTTTATATAAAAAGAAAACCTAAAACCCTAATCCGCACACACCAAGCTGCCGCCCCCTCTCTCTTTTGGCAAAATTGATTTTTTCTTTTTGAAGACAAGTGTGAGAAAAAACCAAAAAAAAAAGAAGGAAAAGGTCTTCGATCGGAATCAGTGCCCACACCCGTGATTATCGTAGTGCGTCCGGGACATACATGAGAAGGTTGCAAGGTCATCTTCAACGTATTGGGACTTATTGAAAGTTTTTGACAAGTTTCATAAAGGTATAATACTATTTAGATTAATATTGTTCTCGATTTTTCATGATAAACGCACAAGTCATTTTTTACGATCACGACGTCGGTTCAAATTTTTTTCTGCTCCAACACCCTCTTCCCACAGCTCATAGGTATTCGAACCCAGAGTTTTGATACCAAGTTATCACGCCCTAAACTTCGAGCCACGCGAAAAGCCCACGAACAACCACTAAAACTGCCCAACACAAACGGATGAGAACTATAAGGCTCAAACGAGGGTAAAACCTTTGTAAACATTGTACTACTAAGGGCTTATTTGATTTAAAAGAGTAACCCAAAAGGGTATGATTACAGCCCCACAAGCCGAGCCTTTAAAAACAAAATACATGTTTTGGATAAGAAAAAATCTTTTTTTATTAAAAGGAGCTTAGGCTGCTCCAAAATCTCCCTCGAAGCACAAAAGCTTGAATAAAGTATAAACCATTTGAAAATTCTATTTGTAAACCGTTGAACACAGCAACGAAAAACATAATGAGAAACCACAAAAAACAACAATCAACCCACGCTTCTCTCGAAAGCATAAAACATGCATGCATCAACTCATGGTCTGTGAGACCCAGAACCTTGTAATTTTGAGTTGTTTATATACATGACGCTTTTATTCCAGTATTTGATAGCATCGATGCATGGTTTATGCTTTAAAGTTGTAGAAAAGCATGTGTAATTGTGTTTTATGCTTTCCAAGACCTTGGTTTGGTGTTTTGGGTTGGGTTTTGAGTCTTAAAACAGTAGCAAATTCCAGTACGCCTCTGCTGTTGAGTTCGGTTGATTGGAGCGATGGGTTCGGTCGACTGGAGCGATGGGTTCGGTCGACTAAACCCCTTTTTCTGAGTTCGATCGACTGAACTGAGGAGTTCGGTTAACTGAACATAAGGAAATTTGGTTTTGAGTTGGTTCCTTTGTGGATCCTTGCTATCGGGGCCGAGAGCTTCGCATCCAGCCACAAGAACTTAACGGCGGTGGATGGAGCTGTTGGAGGATTATGATTTTGATTTGCAGTACCATCCAGGGAAGGCCAATGTTGTGGTAGACATGCTCAGTAGGAGATCTCACTGGTCGTTAGCTTCTATGGCTATACGTGAGTGGGACATGCTTGCAGACCTTGGGGAGTTCGATTTGTGCCTTAGGGAGATTGAGACGGGTGCCACCTAGTTTTCTGTAGTTACTCAACCAGCGTTGATAGCACGTGCGCTAGAGGTCCAGCAGACTGATCAGGAGGCTTAGATGATACGAGACCGTGCTGCTAGTGGTGAGGATACAGCATGATGAATTATGAGTTCTGATCAGAGTTTGAGGTTGGCAGGCAGGTTATTTATGCCAGAGTCATGCCGAGCTGATCTATTACGTGAGTATCATCGTTCTCGTCTTACTGTGCATCAAGGAGGCACGAAGATGTACCATGACTTACGTCGTCAGTTCTATTGGATAGGGATGAAGCGAGATGTGATCCAGTTTGTCTCCCGATGCCTCACCTGTCAGCAGGTAAAGGCAGAACATCAGAGACCGACAGGATTGCTACAGTTGTTGCCTATATCAGAGTGGAAGTGGGAGCATGTCACGATAGACTTTGTGTTAGGACTTCCTTGGACACTTAGGGGACACGACGTCGTATGGTTGTGGTTGATAGGTTGACGAAGTCTGCACACTTTCTTCCCATCCGAGTGAGGGATTCAGTGGAACGACTGAGTAGCTTGTATGTCAGGGAGATAGTCAGATTGCACGGAGTGCCAGTATCTATTGTTTCAGACCAAGACCCGCGCTTCACTTCGCGCTTTTGGCAGAGTCTGCAAGAGGCCTTGGGGACTAACTTGACGTTTAGACTGCTTTTCACCCCCAGACGGATGGCCAGTCTAAGAGGACTATATAGATTCTGGAGGATATGCTGAGGTCTTGTGTCCTTGATTTCAGAGGTTCGTGGGAAGATTATCTATCTTTAGCAGAGTTTGCATACAACAACAGCTATCAGTCCAGCATTGGGATGGCACCGTATGAGGCTTTGTATGGTAGACCGTCTAGATTGTCCTTGTGTTGGACAGATGTGGGAGAGACCACAGTCTTGGGACCCAACATGGTACGGGAGATGACAGAAAAGGTTACGGCGATTCGCCAATGCCTATTGACAGCACAGAGCCGCCAGAAGAGTTATGCAGATCAGAGGAGGTGACCTTTGGAGTTTGTAGTGAGAGATCACGTATTTTTGAAGGTCTCACCATGTAAAGGTTTGATGAGGTTTGGTCGTAGCGGGAAGCTATCACCGCGTTTCATTGGACCATTTGAGAACCTAGATAGGATTTGTGAGGTTGCTTACCGTTTGGCGTTACCACCTCAGTTAGCATTTGTGCATAATGTGTTCCACGTTTCTATGCTTCGGAGGTATGAGCCTGATCCTTCACATGTGTTAGATTGGGCTGAGCTGCGGGTTGAGGAGGATGCCACTTATGAGGAGTGTCCAATGAGGATTCTGGATACAAAGGAGCAGGTGTTGCGGGACAGGACAATTTCTTATGTCAAGGTCCTATGGCATCAACACGGGGTTGAGGAAGCGACGTGGGAGCTCGAGTCTGGGATGCGTGCTAGATATCCAGACTTGTTTACCTCGTGACCTTATTACGAATTTTAGGGGAAAAATTCTTTAAGGGGGGAAGAGTTGTGAGACCCGAAACCTTGTAATTTTGAGTTGTTTATATACATGACGCTTTTATTCCAGTATATGATAGCATCGATGCATGATTTATGCTTTAAAATTGTAGAAAAGAATGTGTAATTGTGTTTTATGCTTTCCCAGACCTTGGTTAGGTGTTTTGGGTTGGTTTTTGAGCCTTAAAATAGTAGCAAATTCCAGTACACCTCTGCTGTTGAGTTCGGTCGACTGGAGGGATGGGTTCAGTCGATTGAACCCCTTTTTCTGAGTTCGGTCGACTGAACTGAGGAGTTCGATCGACTGAACAGAAGAAAATTTGGTTTTCTATAAAGGTTCCAGTGGCGGTGTTTTTTAGACAAAAACATTTCTTCAGACCTAAGTTTTCCCTTTTCTCTGCCGTCTCTCTAGCTTTGAGGGCCCGGGGCTTGGTTTTGAGTTGGTTCCTTTGTGGATCCTTGTTATTAGGGCCGAGAACTTCGCATCCTTCCGGCCGAATTCTCGTTCTGACGCCGTTCAATTTTGAGACGTCGAGTTCTTGACTCTCTGAGGTAGAATTCTAGGCCCTACTACTGTATAAGGGTGTTTTGTATAATTATACGTGTTTTCAACGGGTAGAAAATACATCAAATGTGATTTTTATGTGTAACCTTAGTTTTTGGGTAAAAATGAGTTTTTACGCCTTTTCTTGGTTGTATACATGATCTGAGTGTGTTGACATCCATGGTTTTCAAAAGGAGGTTTGAAAATGGTGATTTGTGAAATCGGGTGAAAAACATGCTTTTGGAGGTTTAGAGCTAACCCGCGGGGTTGAGTCCCACCTTTTAAACATTTTGTTGAAAATGGTTTTAGATCTCCATTTTGATGGATTAGATCTCTTTTTGTACATGCGTTGTATAAATCATTTTGTGGGTTTTCGTAGTTGAGCTACAGTGAATTTTTAAATGTTTTCCATAGATGTACCGTGATAGTGTGTATGTTGAGTTGGACTTCCATTGCTCCTCGGTGTAAGTCCGAAAATGTGCGCAGAGTAGGTCCCTACGTGCCTTCGGATTAATCCCTGTAAACGAGGTTGGTGGGTGCTCAGTGCCCACGGGCTGTGGTCCCGAAAACTAAGTGGTTGTGTGGGTGCTTAGTGCCCTCGGGTGTGACCCCGTAAACTAAGTCGGTTGCCTTTATTAATGGAGTTATTGTTGTAACTCCGTATAGAATTTGTCATTACTAAACCTTCGGGTCGAGGGTAATGGACGAGAGTCTATAGTTGTTATCTTTGTCGGTATGGCAGAGTCGGTACATAGGACTACTTTATATCTTTCTCCTCGGTTGAGTGGCCTGAGTGGAGTTTATTATTTTATTTACAGCTTTCCCTTAACTGTGGCATGATATCTGTTAGGATTATATGCATAGTTTGAATGATGAAAAATGTAGAGTTTTATGAGATAAAACTTTTTTGAGACTCGTGATAGCCTGACGTAAAACTTGTGATTTTGGAAGGAAAACCTTTTTGACTCCCGCGGTTGAGCCCCATGTGTATATAATTGCATAGCCTGCTTTACAGCTTTATTGTCTATGTTCTATTGGGCTTCGGCTCACGGTGTGGGATTTTTTTGTAAAACCTTTTCAGGTGAGCATGATGAGTTGACCTAGTTGCAGAGGTGATGGAAGACTTGCTGTAGTTTTTCTCGTTTTGAGACATGTACTTACACATGTGACGCCTCTTGAGGCTAGTTTTGTATGCCTTTTGGCGATATGTTTATTCATGTATGAGATGCATGTTTTCAGTTTATGAGAGTTGAGCTGTGGAGATCTTTTATCCAAATGCTGTAAACTTTAATCATCAACTGTAAAAAAAAAAACCTATTTTCTAAAATGGGTGTTTCGGTGGGCTTTCGTGTGACCTGGATGTTTGGGGCGTGACACGGTCATAAGAAAAAGCATATGCATTACAACATGTTATATCCTAACATGAAATATATACAAAAAGTACAAACTACCTAGAAAGACCAAACAACAGGGTCTTGTCAACAGCCACCTCTGGGCACCTCAAAGTCAACCTATAGGACCACGTTCACCTGAAAAAGGTTTACAGAAAAATCTCACAATGTGAGCCGAAGTCCAATAGAAACAGACTATAAAGCTGTAAATCAGGTTATACAATCATATAACATAAAGTTGACTCAACCACAGGAGCCAAAAAGGTTTTCTATCCCAAAATCACAAGTTTTCCATCTGGCTAACATGAGCCTCAAAACGGTTTTACTTCATAAAATCCCACATTTCCATCCTTAAAACCATGCATATCAACAATGCAGATAACGTTTTCACAGTTAAAGAAAAGCAGTAAACAAAACGTTATTTTTCCACTCAGATCACACTACCGAGGAAAATAAAACGATAAAATGATTCGTATGTACAGACTCTACCACACACAGGGACAAAGGTAATAACTATAGACTCATACCCATTACCCTAGTCCTAAACCACTTAAGGCCTGCTAAGTAATGACAAGTTCTATACAGAGTTACAATAACGTAACTACTTAATTTACGGGCCCGAAACCCAAGGATACAAAGCATCCACCACTTAATTTACGGGGATTAACCCGAAGGTACAAAGCACCTACTCTGCGCACATTTTTTGACTTCCATCGAGGCGCAATAGAAGCCCAACTCAGTACACCCACTGTCACGGTACATCTATAGAAATCATTTAAAACCCATTACGTAACTCGACTACGAAAATATTTTCACAATTGTACATCAACATGTATAAAGATTCATCCATCAACATGGAGATCAAACAAAACATTTCATTGTTTCCATCAAAACATTTAAAAGCTGAGACTCAACCCTGAGTGTTAGCTCTAAACCTCCAAAACACGTTTTTCTCACGATTTTCATAAATCCTCCGATTTCAAAATCATCTTTTTGAAAACCATGAACATCCACCAGTTCATATCATGTAATAAACTAACTAAAAAGCGTAAACATGCTTTTTACCCGAGAAACAAGGTTTAAACATAAAACATGATATATAAAGCATTTTCATGCCATTTCAACTGGTGAAAAAGTAAATAATTGCACGTAGCACCCTTTAACAACAATTGAGTTTAAGATCCTACCTCGTTGAGCCAAAAGCTCAACGTCTCGAAAATTGAACTTCAACGAAATGGGATTCTATCTAGATAGATGCGAAGCCTCTGGCACCAATAGCGAGGATCTATTGTGAAATCGCTAAAAATCGAGACTCGGGCACATCAAAATCAAGAGAGAAGGCAGAGAATACTAAAAGTTAGCTTTTGATCTTCCAAGGGTTGGATATTTATAGCCTCATGCCCACACAGAAATTCAGTCGACTGAACCACCTAGGTCATTCGACTAAAAAGCTACTGGAAAACCCAAAACTCTCCACCGCCTTAAGTCAGTCGACTGAACTCCCAAATTTAGTCGACTGAACCACCTTCGAGGACACTCAATCGACTAAATTTACCCCCTCAGTCGATTGAAAAGTTACTGCCAACTCACGGGAATTTTTCAGTATCTAGTCGACGAAAAAACTCCAAAACGGTTCACACACCTTGCACAGGCCCAAAAATGCACCTAAAACATCACCAAGGTTAAATGTTAACTCCAACACCATCAACACTTAAACATTCCAAAAATAAAATAGATCGGAGTATGACATACCAACTTATTTTACTAAATTAATATCCCAAATTATATGGCACAATCACAACAAAAAAATTTAAATAGAGTTTATGTGGGGCCATTAACATCAATGTTTGTAATTATGTCATATCATTTGCGATATTAAGTTGGTAAAATAAGTTAGTATCTCTAGCATTATTGTTAAAGTAATTCTCCTCAAAAGGAATAAAAAAATTTAATGAAAATTTTAAAAATCAATATGAAAACAATTTTTTTTCTAAGAAAATGAGTTTCCTAGCGAATCAAACAAAACGTCAATCCCGTACTATATCCTTTCACAATCATATATAGTACCAACATTTACAAAATATTACTAATTTTATTAAACATGAAACGTATTAATTATTAATCTTTTCCATAATCATATGATATTAGGAATTCCCTCAATTTCCTATAAACTTGAACTGGGGAGCTACTGTAACTTGGTCACAGCATAAGTTGCTATGAGTGCACTTGGATGCCACTGGGATGTTATAATTTGATCGATAACGTTCATTTTATTAGGCTCATTGAGTAATAATTCTTGTCAAAAATTAGATCGATTGGATATTGGCATTTACATGAGCAAGAGACAACTGTTTTATAGTATATTCTCAAAATCTTATGAGCCGATCAATTTTTTCGAGACAAATTTGATTCCATCATCAGCCACCTAGGAAGCACGGATACGAGATATTAATACAATACGATACGATACGGATACTATGATACAAAAAATTAAAAAAAGCAGGATACATATACTGGCTAAGATACGTTTCTAAAAAATATATTTTTTTTTATTTTTAGAAAAGTATTTTTTATAAAAAGAAGACCCAAAATAGGAGTATTAATTTGGTTGTTGCAATCGACTATTCAATACATGACAAATAATCAAAACATTCGAAATTAAAAATAAATCATAAACTTATCACGTATTAAAGTTAATATAGTAAAACAAATGATAAATTAAAATTTTAAAGAAAAAATACTTAAAGAAAATTAAAAAGTATAAAAAATTAAAGCCCCGTGTATCTCTGGCGTATTTTTCTTGTATTCCCCACGTATTCGAACTGTATCTAAAATTCAAAAAAATAAAAAAATTTATTGAATACTTATTTAGCATATCGGATACGTATCATGGCGTATCGGGTGCGTATCCATATATATTCGATACGTATCTAATAGGCATATAGGGCTTATTTTGAAGTATCCGTGCTTCATAGTCAGCTACCCTTATCAGATTAAGTTGTTTTATTTTTTTTATTTTTTTGCATAAATTACTTACACAATAAGCCTAAAGAAATGAATGTTTTCAAATTAGGTAGATATTATCTGTAACATTAATATCTTCTTATTTTCTACACTTTCCTACATAGCAATCTTATCATCTACACACTTTCTACATATATTTTTACTCTAAATATTTATTTCTACCTTTTACATAATTCTAGATTATTACAAATTACTTTTCTAACAACCCTGCTTAATTTGTAATTTTCAAGCTTTTATGAAATTGAGAAAAATTTTCTGTTGCAACTGCTTTGATCATTATGCCTGCCTACTGCTCCTTGGTATTGACAAACTCAAGTTGGATTTCAACTTTCTATACCAAATATTTGATAAAGTAATGTTGAAGCTCAATGTGCTTTGTCATGTTCCGAAAAATTGAATTTTTTCTCATAGCTATGGTTGACATATTAGCACGATAAATAGTAGTTGGATATTCTTTTTTGTGCTCTATATCAAATAGAATTCTTCTTAACTAAACTACTTCATTTTGCTGCATCCATAGCTCCAATATATTATGCTTCTGTTGACGACAGAGCAATCATCCTGTGCTTTTTAGAACTCCAAGATATGATTTTTGATGCAAGGCAATATACATAACCTAATGTGCTCTTTTGTTCATCTATTTAACCGGCCCAATCACTATCAATATAGCTAATAAGTTTACTGTCACTTTCTTTTTTCATACTTGAAGAATCCGTTTGGTTGTTGCATAGTGTAACTTGCTCGACTCGTGCATAATCTAGAAATAAGATTCATAAAGTATACAATATCTGGCCTGGAATGTCATGCCCCCAAACCCATGGTCACGTGAAAATCCTCCAAACACTAGTTTACAGAAAATAGGCTTTCATACATTCAAATCCACCTGTTGAAATCACACAAAAAACCCAATATGCATCTCTCATAAACAGTAAACATTCTGTATAATATGCATAAGTATATCGCCTTATGGCGTACAAAACTGCCTTCAGGGATAGGCATACCAAAAAGGAAAAATTACAAAAGTCTTCCGCCACCACGGGCATCACCAGAGTTACTCAAGATCATCATCCAAAGCATCACCTGAAAAATAGTTTTACAGAAAATCCCACCAATGAGCCGAAACCCAATAGAAACAGACAATACAGCTGTAAAGCAGGAAATATGCAATCATATAGAGTGGGAGCGCACTCAACTACAAGCCAAAAAAATTTTACGTCATAAAACCCCAAGTTTTCTACAAACCTCCAAAACAGTTTTCCCTTCACAACTAAGCATTTAAACAATGCAAACCACATTTTACAGTTGAAGGAAAACAGTAATCAAAACATCGTTCCATCACGAAATGCACCACCGTGGAAAAGAAGAAAGAGATCCTATGTACCGACTCTGTCATACAGAAAAACGTAGCAACTATAGACTCTTGTCCATTACCCTAGTCTTGAACCACTTAAGGCCTGGTAGGTAATGACAAGTTCTATACAGAGCACCACGACGTAAAAGCTAACTTTACGGGCCGACAACCCGAGGGAAAAGACCACCCAAACCGACCTTCTTTACGGGAACTACCCCAAAGGATAACAAATGTACCTACACTGCGCACGTTTTTGGACTTTCACCGAGGGCAACTCGTGCCAAATACCCGTCATCCCGATACATTTGGATAATCCTTCTAAAAAACTGAACCATTTCACAAATATACATTATACATTTATACATAGATCCATCCATCAACATGGAGATCAAACAAAATATTTTCAAAATATTTTTTTCGTTTTCAACAAAACGTTTCAAAACCTGAGACTCAACCCCGAAGGCAAGCTCCAAACCTCCAAAACACAAAGTGTTGAGATTTATGTAAAAAACTATCATTTTCTACCGTTTTCAAGAAAATTCTTTGAAAACCAGATTACCACATGTCATACAGTACTATAAGCCAACAAAAGCAAACAACATGCTTTCTATTAGAAAAATAAGACTTAAACAAAACTATGACATTTGATGCATTTCTATTCGGTGAAAATGAATACAATTATATATAGCACACTCATAACAACAGTAGGTCTAGAATCCTACCTCGTTGGGTCAAAACCCGACGCCTCAAAAATTGGGTCTCGTCGGAATGAGAATCAGACTAGATGAGCGCGAAGCTAGCAGCGTGAATAGCAGGGATCCACAAGCTGATCGTCGAAAACTAGGCTCGGGTAGGTCACATATGTAGAGAGAAGGAAGAGAACGAGAAATAAATAAGCTTTTCCAAGCATTTCAGTCCCTTCTTCTACTTATAAGCACGCCAAAAAGCATGTTCAGTCGACTAAAGAGGTCACTTCAGTCGACTGAAGCACCTCAAAAAATGTAAACCGCCTCAATTCAGTCGACCGTACCCTTGTGTTCAGTCGATCGAACTCAAGAAAAGTGATTCAATCGACTGGGCCAAGCCCTCCAGTCGACCGAACCCAAGGTTCTTAACCTACTGGTTTCCACTTCAGTCGACTGAACTCACCAGTTCAGTCGACCGAACCTGCTTGGTCCAACATACTATTTTGAGTCTCGATTTTGTATTCTAAGGCCAATCCAACAAGCCTAAACAAGGTTCGAGAAAGCATAAAACGCATCTACATGTTGTTCTACAACTCTAAAACTTAAATCATGCAACGATAATATATAACATGAAGGAAAAACACATAATCATGTATAAATAATTCAAAATAACAAGGTTCGGGGTCTCACAACTCTCCCCCCTTAAGGAATTTTGCCCCAAAAATTCACTACAAGGTCACAAGGTAAATAGGTCTGGGTATCTAGCACGCATCTCGGACTCAATCTCCCAAGTCGCTTCCTTAACCCCATGATGAAGCCACTGAACTTTGACATAAGCAATCGTTCTCCCCCGCAACACATGTTCCTTCGTATCTAGAATCCTCACCGGGTGTTCCTCATACGTGACATCCTCGGCAACTCGTAACTCAGCCCAATCTAACACACGTGAAGGATCGAGCTCGTATCTCCGAAGCATTGAAATGTGAAAGATGTTATGTACAGATGCTAACTGAGGTGGCGAGGCCAAACGGTATGCTACCACTCTAATCCTTTCCTGGATCTCGGAGGGTCCAATAAAACATGGTGATAGCTTCCCGCTACGACCAAACCTCATCAACCCTCTGCGAGCCAAAACCTTAAAAAACACATGATCCCCCGCAGCAAACTTTAACGGTCTCCTCCTCTGATCAGCATAACTCTTTTGGCGACTCTAAGCTGTCACTAAACGTTAACGAATCACGGCAATCTGCTCTATCATCTCCCGTACTAAGTCGGGTCCCATAACAGTGGTCTCTCCCACCTCTGTCCAGCACACCAGCGATCTAAATGGCCTACCATACAGAGCCTCATACGGTGCCATCCCAATACTGGACTGATAGCTGTTGTTGTATGCCAACTCTGCCAATGATAGATGATCCTCCCAAGAACCCCAAAAGTTAAGCACGCATGCTCTCAACATGTCCTCTAAAATTTGAATGGTCCTCACAGACTGACCATCGGTCTGAGGATGAAAAGCTATACTAAAAGTCAGGCTCGTCCCCAAAGCCACTTGAAGACTTTGCCAAAAGCGCGATGTAAAACGCGGGTCTCGATCAGAAACGATAGTCACAGGTACTCCATGTAGTCGGACTATCTCTCGGACGTATAATCTGCTCAATCTGTCCGTTAGATCTCTCACTCAGATGGGGAGGAAGTGCGCAGACTTCGTCAATCTATCCACTATAACCCAAATAGCATCGTGTCCCTTCGGTGAACGTGGAAGTCCTGATACAAAATCCATAGTTACATTCTTCCACTTTTACTCAGATACATGCAACGACTGTAATAATCCTACAGGTCTCTGGTGTTCCACCTTTACTTGCTGACAAGTAAAGCATCGAGAAACGAATCAGATCATATCCCTCTTCATTCCCGTCCACCAGAACTGTTGGCGTAGATCGTGATACATCTTCGTGCCTCTCGAATGCACTGCAAGACGTGAGTGATGAAACTCATGTAGCACCTCAGCACGGCACGACTTTGGCATAAACAATCTCCCTGAAATCCTTAAACTCTAGTCTGGACTCACAACCCATCCTGCTGTCTCTATCCCACTAGCAATGCGGTCCCGTATCATCTGAGTCTCATGAGCAATCCTCTGAGCCTCTAACACGCGCGCAACCAATACAGTCTGTGAAGCTACAAAATTTAAAGTCGCACCTTCCCCTGTCTCCCTGAGACAAAGATCAAACTCCCCAATAACTCCAAGCATGTCCCATTCCCGTATAGCCACAGAAGCCAATGAGCCATGAGATCTCCTGCTAAGCGCATCAGCTACAACATTTGCCTTCCCCGGATGGTACTGGAAATCAATGTCGTAGTCTCCCAATAACTCCATCCACCGTCACTGCCGAAGATTCAGGTCTTTATGTGAAAATAAGTACTTCAAGCTCTTATGATCAGAGAAAATCTCAAAATGCTCACCATATAGATAGTGTCGCCATGTCTTCAAAGCGAAGACCACAGCTGCCAATTCCAGATCATGAGTCGAGTAATTCCTATCGTGTGTCTTCAGCTGTCGCGAGCCATAGGCTACAACCTTACCTCCCTACATCAGCACACAACCCAAACCATCAAGTGACGCGTCGTAGTATACTGTATAGTCCAGACCTCGCTTAGGAATAATCAACACTGGTGCACTAGTTAATCTCCTCTTTAGCTCCTAGAAAGCTGACTCGTAAGACTTGCTCCATACAAACGTGACTCCCTTCCGCGTTAAATGCGTCATCGGTGCTGCAAACCTAGAGAAGTCCTGTACAAACCGTCGATAATAACCCACTAGACCTAGAAAACAACGGATCTCAAAAACATTCCTCGGTCGCTGCTAATCCGTCACTGCATCAGTCTTTGTCGAGTCTACTGATACCCCATCCTTTGACACTACGTGTCCAAGGAATCTCACCTATGTTATCCACAACTCACACTTCTCGAACTTCGCATACAAGCAATGTTCTCTCAGAAGCTGAAGTACAACATGCAGGTGCTCCTCGTGCATCTCCCTCATGGGCAAATAAACTAGAATATCATCCACAAACACGACCACAAAACTATCCAGATAGGGGTGGAAGATACGATTCATCAGACCCATAAATGTAGCTGGAGCGTTCGTCAAGCTGAACGACATAACCAGAAACTCATAGTGACCATAGCGAGTCCGGAAGGCGGTCTTCGCTACGGCCTCGTCCCTAATCCTCTGCTGGTGATATCCTGACCTTAGGTCAATCTTCGAAAAACAGCGCGATCCTCTCAGCTGATCAAACAGGTCATCGATCCTCGGCATTGGATACCTGTTCTTCACCATCACCTGGTTCAGTTTCCTATAATCTATATATAGTCTCAACGACCCATCCTTCTTTTTCACGAACAAAGATGGTGCTCCCCACGGTGACGTATTCGGCCGTACAAACCCTTTGTCCAATAACTCCTACAACTGCACCTCGAGTTCTCGCAGCTCAACAGGTGCAAAGCAATACGATGGCATAGAGATAGGAGCAATTCCTGGAACAAGATCAATGGAGAACTCCACATCACGGCTTGGTGGCAACTCAAACAGATCATCAGGAAAGACATCTGGATAGTCACACACCACATGGGGTAACTCCCCTCGAACCTTTACTGGCACATCCAATCTGAGAGCAGAAAAGAGAGAACCTAAGTTCCCTCGAACTCGCGCGGCACTTGGTATAGACACCAAGCTCTCATCCCGATCACCCATAAAGTAGAAGCAATCACCCTCTGGTGTACAGATCGACACTCTTCGTTGCTCACAATCTATATAAGCATGGTAGGTCATCGGCCAGTCCATCCCTAGGATAACGTCAAATGAGGTCATGTCTAGAATGATAAAATCAAACTCTAAACAATGACCAGCGACCTCCAGCATGCAAGATCTACAAACAAGGCTCAACGTCACATTCCCACTAACTGGGGTCTCCACGCACAAGGTACTACCCAACCTGTCCATTTCCAACCCCAATGCAGACATAAATGCAGAGGATATAAATGAATGTGATGCTCCAATGTCTATAAGAACACTGGCCCATGATATAAAGATTAGAAGAGTATATCTGATCATGGCTTGGGTAACTGCTGCATCAGACGCAACTGGTGCTTTAGAAGCACTGTGATCAGCAAGAACATAGGCCCTGGCCTGTGGTAGTCTGGTCTGCCCACCATAACCCTGAGTCGATGGCTGCCTCACTGACTGAGCTGAAGCACCTCCTTTCGCAAGCCTAGAAGTATGAGCCCTAGGCTGTTGCAGAGCCTATCACCTATGTACAGACGAAGCAACTGATGCTCCTGCCGTACCCTGATCATTTCCTTCTCTAGGATAGGATCTGCAAATACGCCCGGACTGACAACACCCAAAATAGATAGGTGGGTCTCTCTCCTGTGACTGGATGGACGCTGAACTCTAAGACTGGCCTTTTTGCGGGCACTCAACTGAATGATGTCCCGACTGTCCGCATCTATAACAGATCATCTTTCTCTGCTTTGGCCTTCAAGTCGAGGCCACTGAAAGTGTGGGTGCAGATGACTGCGGCTGATACGATCCGATAACATGAGAACTAGGTCCAGACGACCTCTGGCGCTTTTTCCCGCGCCTCTAGAACTATGCATCTCTACTGCCCTACTGGCTCCCGCTCTCTCTAATCCTGCGGCTGTCTGCTAACGAGTTCTCGACCTGGATAGCAGATTCTACCAGCTTGATGTACACCTCCACATCTAGAGCTGCAACCCTATCCTTGATAGCAGGTCGAAGTCCTCTCTCAAACCTCCGAGTACGTAACTCCTCGGTCGATACCATCTTTGGTGCAGATTGCGATAGATTTGTGAACTTGGCCTCATACTGGACCACAGACAGATTCCCCTGAACAAGGGAGAGGAACTCCTCTCAGTAAGTATCTCTCGAAGATCTCAGGAAATACTTCTCCAAGAAGACTCTCGTGAAAGCAGCCCACGTCTCATCCATAGTGGTCTTAGCAAACTTTCACCACTCTCTGGCATCTTCTCGCAGTTGGAACGCCACCAACTTTACACGTAAAGCATCCTCCTCGATATCCAAAGTATCAAAGATAGATGTGGTCACTTCCAACCACTCAGTGGCAACTTTGGGGTCTGGCTCTCCAGCAAAGGTTGAAGGATCCAACCGCCGAAACTCTCTCATAGCCACAGAAGCCCTTAGCTCAGAATCTCGTACACTAGCCCTGGTCACTTCTGCCATGACTCGCATAGTGGAAAGCATCTCCTGGACAACGTCAGCACCACCCACTTGTTCCTGTGGGGCATGAACGTCTCCCTCCTCTGGAACCTGGACATAAGCTCGACCTAAGCCACGACCCCGTCCCCGCGCTCCCCGTGTAGACATAATTCTATAGAAAGCAATATAAACAACATAAGCTTTCCTACAACATGTTACTACGTAACATGAACACATAATCATGCAATCACATAGCCACATAAGATAATGTTAACACGTCTCACATACCGAGGAGAACTAACAAGACAGACTCGTCCATTTGGATAACCTATTCTGATTCCCTACTAGAAAACACGTTGGTCAAACGCGCTTCTAACTTGGCTTTCAAATATGTTTAACCAAATGCCCGAAGGCAAGACTTATCAATCCTGAGATTCCACCTCCATACCCACATATACACAATTATCATGCTCAGAAAGCTATTAACATGTTATAAACCAGCGTTTAAGCACATGCAAGCAACCATAAACAATCAACCTCACCAAGTGATAAACCCCTTTTTCCATGGCTCTTAGGTATTCGAATCCAGAGCTCTGATACCAAGTTGTCACGCCCCTAAACCAGGGGTCACGTGAAAGTCCTCCAAACACCAGTTTTACAGAAAATAGGCTTTCATACATTCAAATCCACCTGTTAAAATCACAAGGAAACCCAATATGCATCTCTCATAAACAGTAAATATCCTGTATAACATGCATAAGTATATCGCCTTATGGCATACAAAACTGCCTTTAGGAATAAGCATACCAAAAAGAGAAAACTACAAAAGTCTTTCGCCACCACGGGCATCACTAGAGCTACTCAAGGTCATCATCCAAAGCATCACCTAAAAAATAGTTTTATAGAAAATCCAACCCGTGAGCCGAAGCCCAATAGAAACAGACAATACAGCTGTAAAGCAGGAAATATGTAATCATATAGAGTGGGAGCGTACTCAACCACAAGCCAAAAAGGTTTTACGTCATAAAATCCCAAGTTTCCCACAAACCTCCAAAATAGTTTTTCCTTCACAACTAAGCATTTAAACAATGCAAACCACATTTTACAGTTGAAGGAAAACAGTAATCAAAATATCGTTCCCTCACAGAATGCACTATCGTAGAAAAGAAGAAAGAGATTCTATGTACCAACTCTGTCATATAAACAAAGGTAGCAACTATAGACTCATGTCCATTACCCTAGTCCTGAACCACTTAAGGCCTGTTAGGTAATGACAAGTTCTATACGGAGCACCACGACGTAAAAGCTAACTTTAGGGGCCGACAACCTGAGGGAAAAGAGCACCCAAATCGACCTTCTTTACGGGAACTACCCCGAAGGATAACAAAGGTACCTATACTGCGCACGTTTCTAGACTTTCACCGAGGGTAACTCGTGCCAAATACCCGTCATCCCGGTACATCTAGATAATCCTTCTCAAAAATCGAACCATTTCATAAATATACATTATACATGTATACATAGATCTATCCATCAACATGGAGATCAAACAAAACATTTTCAAAATATTTTTTTCGTTTTCAACAAAATGTTTCAAAACCTGAGATTCAACTCCGAAGGCGAGCTCCAAACCTCCAAAACACAAAGTGTTGAGATTTCTGTCAAAAACCATCATTTTCTACCGTTTTGAAGAAAACCCTTTGAAAATCATATTACCACATATCATACAGTACTACAAGCCAAGAAAAGCGAACACCATGATTTCTATCAAAAAAATAAGGCTTAAAGAGAAATTACAACATTTGATCCATTTCTATCCAGTGAAAATGCATACAATTACATATAACACCCTCATAACAAGAGTAGGTCTACAATCCTTCCTCGTTGGGTCAAAATCCGACGCCTCAAAAAGTGGGTCTCGTTGGAACAAGAATCAGACCGGATCAGCGCGAAGCTAGCAGCGTGAATAGTAGGGATCCACAAGCTGATCGTCAAAAACTATGCTCGGGTAGGTCACATATGTAGAGAGAAGGTAGAGAATGAGAAAGAAATGAGATTTTCAAAACATTTCAGCCCCTTCTTCTACTTATAAGCACACCAAAAAGCCTGTCCAGTCAACTGAAGAGGCCACTTCAGTCGACTGAAGTGCCTCAAAAAATGCAAGCCGCCTCAGTTCAGTTGACCGAACCCTTGAGTTCAGTTAACCGAACTCAAGAAAAGTGGTTCAGTCGACTGGGCCAAGCCCTCCAGTCGACCGAATCCAAGGTTCTTAACCTACTGGTTTCCACTTCAGTTGACTGAACTCACCAGTTTAGTCGACCGAACCTGCTTGGTCCAACATACTGTTTTGAGTCTCGATTTTGTGTTCTAAGGCCAACCCAACAAGCCTAAACAAGGTCCGAGAAAGCGTAAAATACATCTACATGCTGTTCTACAACTCAAAAGCATAAACCATGCATCGATAATATATAACATGAAGAAAAAACACATAATCATGTATAAATAATTCAAAATAACAAGGTTCGGGGTCTCACATGGAATTTGAGAAATAATTTAGTGAACCCACCAGTCTTTTATAGGTTGTAGCATCAACCTTTTCTGATCCATTATGTAGCTGGATCTTCTCATTTAAAGATAAAGGAGTAGAGATCGACTTGCAATTAGTCATTTGCAATTTTTCTAGTAAATCTTCAAGATATTTTTTTGATATATAAATATTTTTCTGTTGGATTGCCTTGAATGCTGAGAAAATATCCTTGAATGCCGAGAAAATATCCTATAAGGCCAAGATTGATCACCTCGTACTCCATCATCATTGCACTTTTAAATTATTCGACTATTGTTGGATTAGTGACTGTATAGATCAAATCATCAACATATAGGCGAACAATGAGAAAATGTTGTGTACCTCTTTTCTTGACATATAATGATGGTCCACTTCTGCTTCTTTGAAATCCATTTTCACAAAAGCACTTGTCAATTTTACTATTCTAGGCTCGGGATGGTTGTTTGAAGCCAAATAGTGTCTTCTAAAGTCGATAATGTCAACGTTGTATACTAAAAATTATGAAATTTATTTTGGTTTTTGTATTTAATTTTATTTTAATAAAATTATTATTTTTATTTTATGAGAATTTTAATGAGCAATATATGTAATTTCATTTATTTTAATATTATGCATGGTTATTCTTTATTATGTACAGTATTTAATCTAGTGTGTAGAGTACCGCTTGCACACAAAAGATCAAATTATAGGTTCTTGCAGAATATGAGTTTCTGGTTCACAGTTTAGATGAAAATGGACAAACCATTGGTACCACTATAGCACAGAGTTTTAGTTGGTCAGTCTTGGTTACGAAAAACTGATAATAGCATCATCTATTGTTTCGACTCGCTGTACTAGTACACTTTGTGTGTATTAAACAGGACCACATTGGGATAATTAATTTTATATTGACTATATAAATTAATTTACAGTCCAAAGTTTTTATGTGTGCTTATGTTTTTAATCCGAAAATAATTACTATTTGCGTATATTTAATATTCGTTGTTTTGATTCTTTAGATGGTGCCATCTTTTATAGGTCTATAGTCCTGGTGAATTAGATAGCGATATTAATTATATAGTAAATATTAATTATAGAAGGAATCTACATCTCAATTGCTCGGGATTGACGATACATCTTTAAGGAAGCTTATAAGTTTTGACCGGGCCAAACCATGTAGATGGATTTGATTATCCAGCGGTTAAATAAGTTAAGTGGAAGGGTTTAAGAAATTTTAAATACGCTGATTAAACTAAATTGTCAGCAATTAAATTTTATTTGTGGGTATTGAAAATCTTAACGTAGGGAGATGAATTAAGTATTTAATAATAGGAGCTCAATACAAATTGGTTTTGAAATTATGGTTAAGAGTACAGTTACAGTTCTTTAATGGTGTGAACTGTAATTTAGTATTTTATAAAAATTATAAAAATCGCTGTAAGGATTTTATAATTACAGAAACCGCCGAGAGGTTTGCATAATTGTGGAAACCGCTAGATGGATATTTGGGTTATGCAAAAATAGCATAGAAAAATTGGCAACAGGCGGCAGTTATGTGGCAATGGCACCGGGTTGTTCGGGGCTATTTTTGAGACTTTTTCAGAACTATTTTTGATGCGTTTTTCAAAGCAACATATTACGGGATATTAGCATTAAAAATAGGAGGAAACGAGAAACAAAACGACCACGAAAAAAGGCCCAACAGGTGGCGGCGCAAGGGCAGATGGCGGGGCTGTTTCGACAGCCATTGAAAGCTGTTTTTGAACTGGAGTTTTTGTAGAAAAATAGTATTTCTCAAAAGCTATTTTTTCTAGAAAAAATGAGATCGAGAACGAAATTCGGGAGAGGCGGCAAAAGCTGCCTGAACTGGCGGCTTGCGGCGGGGCCGTTGGTCCAACGGTGGTGGTGCTATTTCGGGGCTATTTGGCCGGTGTTTTTTGATGTGTTCGAGACTCGGGAGTATTGTATATGTATAACACTGCATATAAAAAAATCCTGATGCAACTTGAATGTTGGAAGCTAATTTAGAAAAGAATTGAATGATTACAGTTTATTTTTGAACAGTAGACTAAAACTCAATAGAGTTTCAGTTTGATCATAAAATCAGCATATATACATATCTTACATTTATATTCTTTTAAACTGCGTGGATGATATATATCTGTTTTATATATTTCTGTTAATTTAATTAATTCTAAAAAGTCAGTTTTAATTACAATTTTGTGAAGGAAAATAAAATTAAAGTTTTTTATTAAATGAAAAAACTTTAGATATTTTATTTTTACAAAATAACACGTTTAAAATAATTTTTTTTTAAAATCAGATATTTTAAAAATACGTGAAAATTAATTTCAGATTTTAGATTAATTAAATGAAAAAATGTTTAATATTAATAAATTATTTTTTGTTGAAAAATATGCAATGTAACAATAAAATATTTGAATGCCTTTAATCATTGCCTTAACTATAAAGTTAAAGGAAAGACTGTACATTCATCAGTTATTTTATTTGTTCCGCATTAAAATACGAAAAGATGGTTTGATAAACAAGAATCTTTTGGATCGTGTAAACGGAAACATATTTTGGAATCTTTCAGATCATGCAGTTATCGAAATTAATAAATTTATTTTGATTAAACGAATTTTTATAACCTTCAAAAATATTTTAAAAATCTAAGTGGGAGAAGAAAGTTATTCATAGATAAATCCTGTGATCTCTATCATCAGTTTGTAGGTAATGTAATTAATTATGTGTGTTGGCAGTAAAGCCTTCCTCCCATCGAACATGATTAATTGCGGTATCGCCAATACGAATCTCCTTCAGGAATAATTCTTGATAATTATTAGTGTGGATCACTTTTTCATCTGAAGGGTTCATTGCGAAGTGGTTGATTTGGAATTAGATGGTGGTTAACACTTAAGTGTAAATAATAGTATTCTCTCCATCTGAGTCATTACTATTATTTACTAGATCGAAACTACATCATCTATTTAATTTTACTTAGTAAGGTCAGTTACTTAGATAGTAAAATTAATAGGAATTGGGCTGTCTAGACAAACGATGGATAGTAGACGTCTTTTCATCGAGGCATGCTATTCATAAGGTACTAGGCTGTTGACTTTTTTTTTAAAATGGTAGAGGTAACTAATTTTAAAATAAATTCAAAATTTTACTCATCATAATTAACGGTTATTTTTAATTATATAATTCTCATGATTAAAATGTCTTTTAATGTACTTGCGTCAATACTCAAAGAAAATAAACTAACGAGACCAAACTATGTAGACTGAAAATTTTTTTTGGACATTGTCTTAACTGTTGAGGACTATAGATTTGTATTGACTAAGATTTGCCCACAAATACTTGATGAGGGGGCGACCGAACAGAAACCCGGACCCATCAGAAGTGGAAGAAAGCGAATCAGATGGCTCGCTGTTATATTTTAGCTTCAATGTCAAATGTATTGCAACATCAGTATCAATCTATACCCGGTGTTTATGACATGATTATGAACCTCAAAGAAATGTTTGGGGATCAAAATTGTGCTGTTATGCAGATGGTCATGAAATCTCTAAAGAATACAAGCATGGCCGAAGGCACTCCAGTTATGGCTCAGGTTCTAAAGATGATTAGTCTTCTGAATGAACTGGAGATTTTAGGAGCTAAAATTGACGGGAAAACCTAGGTCGATATCATACTCCAGTCACTTCCTGATAACTTTAGGCAGTTCTGCCTGAATTATACTACGAATAAACTCAGCTTTTCATTGGCAGAACTTCTTAAAGAACTTTAAGCAGCCGAGAGTGTTCTTAGAAAGTCAAGTTCTATGTATGTGGCTGAAAAAGGTTCTTCCTCTAAGCCAAAAGACAAGAAGAAGAAAATGATTCAAAAATAGATAGGCGCATGTCCAAAAGCAGCAAAGTGGCCAAAAGCTGGTGTGAAGAAGCCAAGAGACAAGTGCTATCACTATAACCAGTTTGGGCATTGTAAAAAATAGTATCTATTTTTTCTCAGTAAGCATAACAAATCAGGTAATTTCCATTCACTAGTGGTTGAAATATGTTTAGCGATATTTTCTACCGGTACCTGGTATATAGATACGAGATCTACTAATTATGTCGGAAATTCTTTACAGGGGTTCCAGGAAAATAGTTAGCTCAGTGATAGGAAAATTTACCTACATATGGGTAAAAATACCAGGGTGGTAGCAGTTGAAGTATGAGATGTCATTCTTAGTTTTAGTAGAGATAGTATTTTATTTTTGAAAGATTGTCTTTATGTACCTTCAATTAGAAGAAATTTAATTTTAATTTTTAATTTAATAAATGACAAATATTTTGTTCATTTTAATGACTTTGTGGTTATTAAGAAAAATAAACATTTTATTTGTTCTGGTACATTGCTAGATGATTTGTATATTATATCCCCTATCTCTCTTACACTGCAACTAACTAAATTAAATAACACATCTAATTTATTATGTAAGAGAAAGTTTTCTTTTTTAACGAACCAAACATTTTTTTGGCATTTACACTTAGGTCATATTAATCTAAAAAGGATAAATAGACTTGTAGAAGATGGACCTTTGGATTCATAGGAAGTGGAGGCACTTCTAGTCTGTGAATCCTGCTTAGAGGGTAAGATAACTAAGAAACCCTTTACAACCAAATGCTACAGAGCTAAAGAACTATTGAAACTGGTTCATTTTGATGTGTGTGGTCCTATGATAATCCGTGTCACGCCCCGAACCCCGGGGACTCCTGAACTAACCCTAAACTGTTCCGCATAAAAGGTTATCAATTAAAACTTTCGTTTTACTATAGGTTTGAGTTCAAAACTATTTTTAAAAAAAGATTTTCTTGAAACAACCATATTCTCGTACATATCAAATTCCAAACAAAAGTTTTGAGTTTTCAAGAGTTCATTTACAACGATAATATCATTACAATTATTCACTTAAGTTTATGTACAAGCATACTACAAAATACAAAGAAACACTAGATCTTCCTTCAAGTCATTCTCAAAATGCATCTTTTGCCCTAATATCACCCCTTGTCCTTGAAACCTGAAATAGTTTAGCATACATACGTGAGCCGAAGCTCGTAAAATAAAAAACTAACTCAAATGTTAAGCATGATTTGTGAGGTGTGATGGGTGCAACTAAAGTAAAATATCATGTTTCACTATGTCGTTTTTCGTTCACACACATACCCCCGCACATAAATTTATCCCATGTGTTCATTTGTTTTTCATCACATTAATTCTTTATTACATTAACCACATTCATGGAACTCATTTTCAATCATTCCTTTCTTCCACATTATCCATATTTCTATCTCATTACTCGGTTTCTCAAAAAATTGTATCACGTCTAATGAACCGGCATCGGGTGCAGCTTATAAAAACTCCTCCCTATTTTCTCAATAGGCTACGTGAAGCCATTGGATAATAAATAACTCTATAAATCACCACGACATAACCTGTAGGCATATGGTCCCCATATTGTGCAAGTTTCTGGTCCTTCACTGCGAAGCTGTACAAGCCCAACTTAATTTATATCAATCTATATGGTTCATTATTTGTTCATAACTTTCATTTTCATAAATTCGAGAGTCCAACCCATATCTGGTTCCTCTCCCAATCGTTGTCACAAGTTGTCATTTCAATTCAAAATTTAAATTCCTCATTTCATTTTCAAATCATATTCCATTTGAGTATTCAAGTTTCCTTTCAAGTCACATGGATCATAAACTTCAGTACATAATTCCTCATAATTCACATTTCTTTTATCAACTTCATAAAGTACCAATAACGCAAAATTAATTCAATCGTGATCATATCATTTGAAAAAAAAGAATACACCCATCATATACATATATACAAGCATAAAACTCATGTTTCTCTTCTAAATGCTTAGAAATGTTAAATGATGACCATATCATATCATAACCTTTAAATACCCATTCTTATTCTTACAAAACCATCATCGTATATAGAAAATTCGCTTTCACCGTAAAATCCAACTAACCTGCCTAACACATGGATCCCAGCCTAAATATATTTATATAAGTGTATCTATAGCCCAAGGGACAAGAAATTTTATAAAAAGTCCAATGACGATGAAAAATAACCTTTTCCAAGTTATTAGGCCAAAAACGGGTAAAAAACGGTTAAGAAAATTTGACATACCCTAACTATTTTGGTCATAACTTTTTTTACAAAATGAATTTTGTTGTGAGAGTCATGTCATAGGAAAGAAGACTTTCAGAACTTCAGTTTGAGTACAAGAATGAACCAATTCGGTGTTCGGATAGTAAATATACATGGATTTAAAGAAAACTCTTTCAACTAGAGAAAAAGACCGTGGGCTAAACCGCTCGAGCGGTCTGTCCAACGATTTGGCCTACAATAAGAAGCCAAGCCCAACCCCGGACCGCCCTCTAGACCGCTCGAGCAGTCCTTCGAGCGATCTTGTGCCCAAAATTGAATGTTTCTTAGGTTTTGAACCCAATGCCCATTTTCATGCAAAAATATAGAATTTTAAGTATCTTAAGCCCCTTTTTTTATATAATAAACTCTCAAAATCATGGTACCATTTCTCAAAAACTCAAATTTTCATAAAATTCAACTCAACCCACACACACACCCTTATAAATTCCTTAATCATGCATGATATCAATTAGATTTTACTCACACAATCAAAATATCAATTCAAATCAACACAAAGCATAAGAGAGTCTAAATCCCACCCATTGAGCCTTCCAATGCTCCAAAACCACCCAAATCACCACCCTAGGGTTTTGCCTCCTCCTTGGATTTGCTCTTTGAAGCTTCAAAGTGTTGCTCTTGTTATGAAGCTCTTAATTCTCCTTCTTGTGGACTCCAATTTGAGGTTAATCTCATTAATTTTTAGGGAGAAATGGTTTAATCTCTTGGGTTGATAGCTTTGGAGCAATGAGAGAAGAAGTCAAAAAAGAAAGAGAGAGGAAGATGGCGCAGGGAATAAGGGGGTTTGGGACCTCTTTGCTTTATTTAATCCTCTACTCTAAGTTTTAGAGGGTTCCATCCATAGGGCCTTGTTTGGGAATTGCAATTCTTAGCTTGTTTTTACTCTTATTTCCACATTAATTATAATTAAATTCCAATAACATAAATTAGAATTTTATGGTATCATGGAAGCAATCACTAATCAATATCCCGGTGTGTAACACCCCAACTGCATACAACGTGCCAAATTATCATCCAAAATCACTTTTAGCAATTCAATTATATCAAAATAATTAACCGTAAAATAAGAACGTAGTGGGTCTCCACAACCTTTTCCCCTTGGGAAATTTCGTCCTCGAATTATGTCCACGTAATTCGCTAATCGTTCGGCCTATGTAACATCTCTCTTAATATGCGATCCGGATCGTTCCTTCGAGATGATATGACTCAAGGTTACAAAAAAAAAAAAAACTGCTTCTATTGTAATGATCTTCCAAAAGAGCACTCAAAATTTCCAAGATAGGAGATCATAACATCGTATCGTAACAAGGATGCTAACACGCCTTTGTCCCCAAAGGTGGTACACTAACATCAAGCTTAACACTAGAACATGAATACTTCGCAAACACTAGAATCATCCATATATCATCAGGCCGATCACAATGTTGTACTTATACCGGGCTTGACCAATCTAAAACAATGTCGTCTTCTCAAACTCGCAATTGATAGGGACTAAATCTTAAATCGATCTTCAAGAAACGCATAGAACCCTTCAATTGGTCGAATAGATCATCGATCCTAGGCATAGGATATTTGCTCTTCACCATTAATTGATTCAACTTCTCTATGAGGTGGCAATTCGAACAATTCTTCTGGAAGCACATCGCAAGACTCACTCATTATCGAAGGAAGTTCTCCTCAAATCAAAGGATTATTATTTGTTAAAAGAGTGGAAAGAATTACATGTATACTCGTTGAATCACTCACGTTGCGTAGTCAAAGGGTCGTATTACCATCTTTGTCCCCCACATAAAAGGAAGAGTCTCCTTTTGAAGTACACAAGAAAGTCCTTCGTTGTTAACAATCAATGAATGCACAAAATGTTGTTAACCAATCCATTCCGAGAATGACATCAAACCCTGACATTCTTAACACAATAAAGTCGAACATAAAACGGCGATCGGCTATCACTATCTCACATTCTCTACATATAGACCTCAACCGTGTACTATCCCCAATGGGCATTTTGACACTCACAATAATGTCTAACCTCTCAGCAGGTAAACCAAAGCAAGTACAAACAAAGATGAAATAGATGAACATAAAGAACCAATATCAAATAACACAAGAGCCCATGAATTGAAAACTAGCAAAGTACCTCTGATCACAGGGATGCTGGTGGTAGTCTCATGTATCTTAGGGTTTGACGAAGTACCGGCTTTTGCTAAAGCACATATCCCTCCCCGAACTCCAGATGTCTGCCTTCATCCTCTATCTAGAGGTTAACATACAGATTGCGCTGAGGTAGCCTCCTTGGGAGCCCAAAATACTTACGTTCCACTCTCTCTAGGTGGTTGGTCATACGCTCCTTGCTGAGTAGGTTAAGCGCTGGATGTTCCTTGACTAGTTCTTCCTTGCAGACATTCACGTCTAATGAGTCCTTCTTGACCACACTAATAACATCTATTAGGTCTCCTCTCATGAGGCTAGCCCTGGGTCAAATTCTGTCATTGCCTTAGCACTTGATTCTTGCGTCTGTTGTCTTTGTGGACAATCTCTACCTCGATGTTCTGGTTAGTGCTGATTAAAACCCTCAACGCATTCACTATCTCTGGTCATGATGCCATACACATACACATTGGTCTTCATTAATCTTCCATAATTACATTACCCACTCATTAACATTATCATATACACTCGCGCTTTCCCACCAAACAATCGAACCACTCTTCGCACTTTATTTCTTCTATTTCTCACACAACATATCACAACATTTGTTCCTCTCATGGCAGATCACCAAGAACCACACAACTTACTTCATACACCCTCTCTTACATTTCCACAGTTCCCACCCAAACACTTACACCTTTGTATTCGCGTTACGCTGTCTCGTAACTCCATTGAAACTAACGGAACTACATCATCCCTCAACCACTCATACATAGAATCCACGCATTCTTATGAGATAACTCCTTCCTTACACAAACAACGTTCACATTCCAATCTAAATAAACAAGTTTGCTCTAATGGGCCACACCACAAACGGAAACTAAACACCAACTCCACACAAACTACTATTAGGAATGTATACTGAAAAGCCATGCTTTTTATGCTTTTTATTCTTGATCCCTGGCATATTAATGAGAAACATTTGAGATTCTTTTTTATTCGTGGTTTCATATTTAAATTTGTGATGAATGAATGCATAGGTCGTATATTCTGTCCAGTATTTGACGCAGTGCATGCTGCACATAAGATCGGGCCATAGGTTCTGACATATTATACAGGTAGGCTCACAATCGCAATGAACCCGGACATTACATTGGTACGATTGTAGCACATCGTTATAGTTGCTGGTCTTGGCTAGGTCGAACGGGTCAAATTCAGATTTTGAGAATTCGATGTTCGAGCTCGATGTGTTAGTACACTTGGAGTGTATTGAGCGGGATCAACGAGATGATCGA
>JAOTRH010464945.1:0-61985 GCA_034768845.1 Heliamphora exappendiculata
GGATTCCCGATAAATAAATTAAGTTACTGACAACCCAATTTAATTATCCTCTTCTCCTCGCAACCGCACCGCTTAACCTTTTGATTTGTTGAATTCAAAAATCCACTGCAAAGGTTTAGCATAATCAAACCGATAAGAAAAGCACACGAGGAGAAACTCCTCAACCTAAATCGGACGTGGTTTCTGTCAGCTGATTATCAATCATCGGACAAATAATGCAAGCACCCAACTCATCGGTATTATTGATCTCATGGAGAAAATTTCAACTATTGATGACTCAAAGTGCTGTACATTATCTGAACACAATTAATCAATCACTTCGGGATTAAGAATTCATGCAATACTTGATAATACGGGATATGGATCAATTTATATAGTCAGTATAGAATCGATCATCCCGTTGATCTCGCTCATTACACTCCAAGTGTACTAACACATCGAGCTCGAACATCGAATTTGCAAAACTCTAATTCGATCCGTTCGACCTAGCTAAGACCAGCTACTATAACGATGTACTACAATCGTATCAATGGAATGTCCGGGTCCATTGCGATTGTGAGCCTACCTGTATAATCTGTCAGAACCTTTGACTCGACCTTCCATGCAGCACGCACTGAGTCAAATACTTGATAGAATGTACGGACTATGCATTCATACATCATAAATATAAATATGAAATCATAAATGCAAAACCATCTCAAATGTTTCTTATTAATATGCCAGGGATCCAGAGTAAAATACATAAAAAGTATGACTTTTCAGTATACATTCCCAACAGTATAGTGGCTGTTCGGCTCAAGACGTGATACGGATCAAGACGTAACACGGCTTAGGATGTATATGGCCCATTGTCAACACCGCTTCTATAATATAACCATAAATTAAGAAGCGACGGAAACCAAATGGACGTATTCCCACAAATAGGACCAAGGTACGAAATAACCAAAAATCAATGCACATAATGCAACCCACAAGATATCCCAACTGCAATGCAATGATACTTATGGTAACCAACTCGTATCTTAAAGTACAACTTAATAATATAATGATATGAACTAAACATGGTATGACGTACAAACCAATATAGCATCAAGTACAAGTCTTTAAAGTTTAAGGTACAACTCACTAAATATACAGTACAAGTATATAAGGTACAACCTGTAATTTATGTGATATGGATTCAGCTTATCGGCATGGTTTTTAATAGTTAAATTATTAATTTCATACACCAATTACTCACATAAATCATTTAAAGTTCATATATTCAAGTTTCACAATGTAACATGCTACTCATACACTAAGCCAAATTTAGGTAAATGTTTAATCACCAATTTAAAGTTACAACTTAGGTAAATGTTTAATCACCAATTTAAAGTTACAACGGTGTTTTGAGGTATTTAGACATGAAGTGAATTTTTGATTTTTGAACACAAATTAGATAAAAATATTTTTTTAAACTTTTATGTTTAACACTAAGGTCAGATCCTAGGAAAAAAATGTCATTTATTTTAATTTAGCACTTTACAGAGAAAAGTGCAGAAATTGGGTCTTTGTTGGCCTCAATTTTGGGGCATCAAATCAAGGGTTATGGGTATGAGTTTTGGGAATGTTTTATTTTAAGGCGTCCCCTATAAATTTCATGTTTTGTGCTAAGGCAAGTTGTTTGGAATAAGTTGACGATTTTGGCCATTTTGTAAAATGGGTTCAATCAGCATAAAAAGGTTCAGCAGAATCGATTTTCAACATAGAAGGCTTAAGACCTTTGGTGGACTATCCGAGGGTATTTTAGGCTTAATTTTGGTCAGAATCTAGTTTAACATGTTAGCTACATTTCTCATGAAAAAAAGTTTTAGATTTGGCCATTAAAAACATAAATTTTTGGTCCCACAAAAATATGTGACAGAGAGCTCTGTCAGTCACTAATTCACAACAGTGACTTTGGGAAGGATTTTGGTCTATCCCAACTTCATATTGTTAGCTCCATTTTGGTGGACGATAAGATAAAAATATTATCTACAAGTTTTATGGTTTGTCCTAAACTCTGTTCTCACTCAAATCTAGGGTTTTTATGTCTGCAATATAGAGTGGTCAAAATCTGACACTCTTTGGTAAAAATGGTATATCTGGAGTTCTACCCAACGAGATCACTTCAAACCAATTTTGTATGAAAGAGAACTTAAAAATATAGGCCTGGACATAAAAATCACATTTAGATCATACAATTAGTTATGATAGTTTAAGCTCCGTGGCAGAATATTTATATGCCTAGAAAATCAAGTTATCTATGGTTTCGATAACTTAGCTCATGTTGTGTTTAATTTTAATGTATTTTATTTGCATTCATGCCATCTATTCATACATACCAATGTTTCATAACCTATTCAAGTTATAAAACTCAAAAACAAGTACATGCAAACACATACAATACTATATCGCACATGAGCAGCCCCTATCCTAGCCTCACAACGCCTTTTTTATCCATTTTTTGTTCTTGTTCTTGATTGTGTTTTAAGAGATGAGTTGAGAGGAGTTTTAGGTTGATATTGGATAGAAAGTTTAGAGGGTTTACTTACCTTATTTGAAGACCTGAGAGTGGAGGATGGCTAAAGAACTTGGCTTTGGTCTTTCCTTGGTCTCCAAAGACCTCATATTCTTGAATCCTCCTCTTCTTCTTCTTTCTTCTTCTTTTTCTTCCAAGTCTTGAAGAACACTTAGAGATCTCAAATCTGGTCTCCCTCCTCTCTTTCCACTGAAATATGAAGAGGAAAAGAGGGGTCAAAGGTGTGTTTTTATAGACATATGTTAGTGGAGCCTAATAAGTGCCTTGTGTAAGAATTTTGAGTTTTCCTAAATTTTCGCTGGTTGCATGCAAGGTGGTGGATTATTTAAGAAATTTGAAATCATAAATTTTCAGAACATCAGGTGGGATTTCAGCCAAGGTTCTGTTTGGTTGATTTTTGTGTTCAAATTTTGCTTTAAGTGCTTATTTGGTGGTATTTTGGCACTACATTGTTCAAGAAAGTATTTTTAAAATTGATTTGATGTATCTTTTTGGTCTTCTAGATTACTAAAATAAATTATTTTAGCGTTATTACTATTATAGTTTATAAAAATATTGACAACAATTAATTGTTTAAATGTAGGCAATTAAGCTACTTTATGCTATTTTAACTAGATCTGACTTTTTGACTTATTTAAATGTGTAAGAACTTTAATAATGATTTATTTTCTTTTTTTAGTCTATAATATTATATTAGTATGTATATTACTTGTATAAAAAGTTTTGGGTCATAATAATGCTTGATTTGTACAATTTTTTCTCATTTTTGAGTTTAAAAAGACAAGAAGTGACTTTTTGTGCACACATCCCAATGTGGCCGGCCACTAGGGGTATTTTTGTCATTTTTATGTTATTTTGTCTTTTTTTACTTAATTTTATTTAAATTTCTGATTTAGGATATCCATATGTCAAATTTTGAAATTTTAAAATTTTTTGCTGTACTATGGGCAAAATGGTTATTTTACCCTAACTATGAGAAATTTTTATTTTTAACCTAATATTTTATGTTATTTACTTAATTTATGATGCTAGGAGTCTTATATGAGGATTAGGGTTTTGCCTCTGAGCATTTGGTCTCTTTAGGATTTTCGGATCGAATTAGGAGTTTCGGGCCGAGTTAGGGTTTTCGATCTTTTAGTGACCTAAGATCTTATTGGCTTACCATCATTAATACAAGGGTTTGGGAAGGATCGCTACACAAGCCGTTACAAGATGTGTTGTTACAACTAGCGTCCGACACGGGTTGTTATAGTCCTGACTCAGATGGACCAGGGTCACGTCGGGTATTCCTTGTTCCACACTCATTTATGTCATTTTCATTACTTAGAGCCCAGCCATTATAAGTGGGCTGCCTGGGCTTTCCTTCTATACATGTTTGGTGTCTCGTTGTTTGCGAACAAGGAGAACACCATTCATCTACACTACCCGAGAGCCATATTCCATCTAGACCGGGTTGCTTTTTATGACTGGGGAGGCATGGCTCTCGCCACTCTTTATGGCTCTATGAGGGTAGTGACTCGAATCCCATAGGAGTTAAGCGTGGCGGGATATTGGAGAATTTGGGAGGTATACCACTATTTCTGCCTTCTGCACTTTCTTCTATTCACATATCTGTTATCTGTTATATGTTCTTCTGCTGACCATTTCTTTTTGCAGCTCTGGAGTTATGAGTTCCACGGGATGCATGTCCCAGCGATCTCACACAAGGATCCTCTTGTCATTCCTCACGCAGCTCGGTGGGTAAGGGGATTTAGGGGGACGAAGCCTCGGGGAAAGAGTTTAGACAGATTCTGCCAGTTCTTAGACTAGCTAACTCCTGATAAGATACAACTTCTATCTCCTATTTTCTGCTTAGGTGAATTAAGTGAGCTTTTCTCTGGAGTCGGGTGTTTATGTTGTTGCTCATAGATGGGCGTCGTGTCAACTTCGTGATGGTGTTGTTAGCATCAGCAGGGTAGCGATGTGGTATCAAAGTGGGAGGTCATCAGGTGATCGTCAGAACGTGAATGAGGTTTGTGTGTGGAATATGTGACTTTGTGTGATCGGTGTCGGGGTTCGACGCCGTGTGCTTGGACTCGCGAAGTTAGTCCTTGGGGTGCATCGTGAGGTGCGATTGAGCCAGTATGTGGTAGTGTGAACAAAGGTTGTAGTCTCTATGTCCTAGAGTAGAGAGTGTTTGGGACTAGGTTCTATGGTGGATTGGTCTCTTGTTATACGTTTGTCACTAGAGTGGATTATGTTCAGTGAGAGTTGTGTTTCGAGCTTTTGGGAGTGTCAATTGGATCTTAATTCGATGTTTTATGGATGTCTCATAGATGACAGTAGTTTCAGTGGAACTTGCACGTGCGAGCAGTCTGTATGGAGGTTAATTCTTCAAAGATGTGTTTACCTTGTGTGACAGCAGTTTTGGGGTTTTAGTTGTTGGGACATTTTTGCTGTTGTGCAGTGTTGCTGGGTTTGCATTAGAGATTGTTGATGGTTGAGGGGATGGTGTTTAGCTTGAGTTTCAATGTTGAATTTCGGGGACAAAATTCCTTTAAGAAGGAGAGAGTTGTGAGACCCTGACCCGTTTTATTTTTGAAATGTTTAAGTGTTGATGGTGTTGGAGTTAACACTTGACCTTGGTGATGTTTCAGGTGCACATTTGGGCCTATGCATGGACATTGTAAAAGTTTCGTGAAAATTTCAGTGGTGGTTCAGTCAACTGACGATGGCAAACCAGTCGACTGAGTTGGGTCGGTGGTGGTTCAGCCAACTGATGGGGATGGCTCAGTCAACTAACCTGTGGCGGTGGAGAATTTTTTATTTTTTCAGTAACTTTCAGTCGAGTGATGTGATGGATTCAGTCGACTGACTTACTGTGTTTGGGCGTGGCCTACAAATATTAGCCTTTTGAAAGATATTTTTAGATATGGTTTCTTCTAAGCTAAGTTTCATATAAAAGCTCCACCTTCTCTCTAGTTTTTGGTAGGCCCATGGCTCGATTTTTGGAGATCGAATAGCGGATTCTTGGTATTCGTGTCGGGGGTTTTGCTTTTATCTAGACGAAATTTCGTTTCGACGAAGTTCAATTTTTACAGAGTTCGAGATGTCGAGTTTTGGACTCAACGAGGTAGGATCCTAGACTCTCATGTCTTAAAAGGGTGCTACGTGGAATATTATGCATTTTTACCATTTTAAAATGCACGAAAAGTTTTTTTTAAGTGTTTAATCTTTGTTTGGTTGGACGAAATAGCTTTTAAAGTGTTTTATGGTTTATACCATGTTGTTGGACGTGTGGATGTCCGTGGTTTTCAAAAGGGTGATTTGAAAACAGAGAAATTTATCTAAAGTCTTGAAAATCGTGTTTTAGAGGTTTGCAGTTAACCCTCGGGGTTGTGCTTGGATTTTAAATGTTTGGTTGAGATGTGAGTTCATTTCTATGGTTATGTGAACGATACGATGGTATGTATATGAATATTTTGAGAAGTTAAACTATTTTTCTTTGAGGCTCATGTGAGTCAGAATATTCATATTATTCGTGTTAGTATGTTTTGCTTTTAAATTCATGCTAGTCTTTTTCCTATTGAGGTTTGACTTTTGGTGTGAGATTTATGCAAACCTTTTCAGGTGAGTGTGGTCACGTGGGTTGATCTCGTGGTGCTCGGAGGTGGTTGATGACAAGACTCTCTTTGTTTTGTCCTTGTTAGGTAGTTTATACTATTTGTATATGGATCGTATTTGATGTGACATATTTTAGATTTGAAAGCACGGGTTATGTAATTCATATGACCGTGGAGCCTATGTATGCATGGTATGTGAGAGAGAGACCATGAGTTGGTTGCTGTTTTTTGTAATTTCTTATTACGGTTTTCGTTGGTTGGTTCAGCATTTTAGAAAAAGGGTTTCGATTGGTTTATGCATCATATAAATTCTTGTGCTTCGAGAGAGATTTTGAAACGACTTATGCTTCTTTTTAAAAGTTATTTCTTTACCTAAAATGTATGTTATGTTTCAAAGGCTTAAGTTTTGGGACCGTGACCCTAGTATCTTGGGTTACTCTTTTAAATTAAATAAACTTTCAGTAGTGCGTTTTACGAATATTTTAACCTCGTTTTGGCTTTATGATTTTTTACCCGTTTGTGTTTGGACAATTTTGGTAGATCGTAGTATCTCAAAATGGTTGTTCGTGGGCGTTTTGCGTGACCCGAAATTCAGTGCGTGACATTTTCTTTTTCTCTTTTATCCCTTTCTCCTTGTATTAATCACACAAAATTTTAATTATTTATTTGCCTATATATCTCTCAACCCTTTTTATTTGCCCACCTCACCATCATTCCTTTTTGTCACATTTTTTATTTTATTGGGTGACATCATCCCTTTTTTCACATTTAAAATGAAAGAGTATACATTTTAAATTTAGAGTTACAAATTCCATACATTTTTCAGTTTTACTTTCTTCTTCTAATGCGTTTTATATATTTTTTATTTGCTCAGGTGATTCCAAAAAGTATTGATCTCAATGAGGGTTGAAATAATTCAATATGAAGAAGAGGGCGAAGGGCGTTAGAATTAATGACGGTGTGGTTGTTTTGAGATTAAGAGGTAATATTTCAAATATTGAAGGCATGGAAAAGAATTTCAATGCATTTTTTAATAAAAGTTGTAGATAAAAATGAGAAAGTGAAGAAAACCAATTTTAAAATTGGTGGCACCCACCCATTTTATTGAAAAAACTAAGAAACACGTTAATTTCACTGTGGAATAAATATGTGTGATTATATTTTAGAGGAATAAATATGTGTGATTATATTTTAAAGATAAATGGGTTCTACATATTTTTTAAGTTTATTATTTAGTTCTTCAATCTTAACATTTAAAACAACTAAATGTTAAAAATGTGGAGATTTTTAACATTTAAAACATTTTTTTTTCTTTTATCAATTTTTAATCTCATTAATTAAAAAAAACATAATTTTATAAAATTATTTAAATATCATAATTATATTTTAAAATACTTATATCTCTCTTTCACATCCCATTCTTCTTTTAGGCTCCGTTTATTTTGACGTAAAATATTTTTGGGTAAAATATTTTACTTATCTTTCATTATTTGGTTGATAATACTTATGAAAAATATTTTGTTTAGTAAAATATTTTACCTCATTGGACCAAATTTGACTTATAAAAAATTAATTCGTAAGTTAATTTTAGAATTGAGCCTTTGCACACCCTCACTCAATTCATTCACCAAATTTTCTTCATTGAAAATATTTTTCAAATATTAACCAAATACCAAAAAATACAAGTAAAAAAATTTACTTTTACAAAATTATTTTACTTGTAAAATATTTTTTACGATAAATATTTTACGTCGAAACAAACGGAGCCTTAACGTGTTACACTTTTTTTTTAGACATCAATAAGGGCTCACAACAAGGGTTGGATATTTCTTTGGGTACATTTTTACTTTTTAAAACAAATAGCATACATTTTTACTTTTTTTAAGCTTTATACTATTTTAAGTTCTCTTTCTAAATAAAATTATGTGCCCCATCTGATTGAATCCTACTTAATTTAAGACTTTTTAACAATGTGTTTAAAAATTTTCAGTTTTAAAATTTTAAATTTTCAATCAAGATACAGAACAGAAGTTTAAGCAATTAGCTGGGAAAGGTGAAAAAAAAAAGTTTTATTTTATTCCAAGAAAAACATATATTGTTTAAGTTTCCACACGAAAAACAAATTGTTTCTGAAAGAGGATTTTTTTTGCTTTGATAATTTATATTATGGGATGGATTATTTTTCAGATAAGAATTTGCATGCAAAGCAAAACACATGATAAAAAAATTATATTTTAATTTTATAATAATAATTATTTTTTATTGAAAAACATCATTTATGTTTTAATTAATAATTTTCATATATATTTCCAAAAAATAGTATTAAATAAATGTATTAATTTTTTATATTTAAAATAATTTAAATTACACACGCGTTGCGTGTGCTCTGGCAGCAAGTATATATAGGGTTGCACAAAAAATCGAAAAAATTGATAATTCGGTCTGGTCCGATCCGATTTTTATTTGTCATGATTCGATTCCAGATTAAGATTTCTAAAAATCGTTTTGAACGGTCCAGTTCTCAGTTTTAGTTTAATTTCACGGTTGCAAACTGAGCCGGTTCGGTCCTACTTATCATTAAAAATTATATATATATTGATGATTTCAGCTGTTTATTTTATTGTTCTTAATTTATATATTATTACTGTAAAAAATTAAATTGATCAGATATCGTTAACTGGCTTAACAAATTACATTTGTGTTAATAAAAATAAACTGTGATGTCTATTTTATTATTCATTTTATTATCACAAATGTGATTTGTTTTGGTAGTTAAAGATATCCAATTAATTTGATTATTTATAAGACTAATATATAAATTAAAAATAATAAAATAAACGGTTTAGATCATCAAAATGTATTTATTTTTGTTGGGAATGTATTTTATTTGGGAATGCATTTTGTTAAAATTTAGTTGGAACCGTTAATCGAACCATGTTCGATTATTCACAAAACCATTATGAACGGTCCGATTTTTAATTTTTTAAAAAATTGATTTAATTGGGACCGTATGCACCCCAAAGTATATATATGTATGATTTAGCCAAAGGGGTGAGAAATGAAGTGATATTATATACAAAGAGAGGTGGGAGGGGTGGAATGATGAAGGAAGGGCAGGCCCACGCACAACGCATTGCATGCCTTACAAGACAAGACCCACGCATGACATGGAGAATTCTTTTCTTTTTGGGGAAAAGGGGTGGCTGGCCAAGAGGATATTTGAGGCCAATTATGACCTGAATTTGCATAGATAAATATATATAATGAGTTCATATTTGTATAAATATGCAACCTTGCTGAAAAATGCTCAAAATAAGTTTAAAATAAAAAATAGTCATTTTTTTCTTGTGAATTGTAATTAATTAATAAAATTATAGTTGATATATTATATCTATAATTTAAAATAATTATTATAATATTTAAATATATAGACATGGATGGCATAAGTCAACAAGTCTTTTTGCAAGAATTTCTAAGATAAACATTCTAATTAAAAACTAGTATACATGGTTTTTATTGATTAAATTAAGTTATATAAACATAGTATTTTAAGTCAAATTAGATTTATAAAATTTTGATTTTGGTAAACAAAATATATATAAGGCCTTGTTTGGCTTAAAACAAGAATTTGGATTGGCAAAAGGCTTTTTATTCGATTGCTAGGCATATTGACAAGAATTGGGCATTTTTGTTCAATTTGGGCTTAAAGAATAAATTGGTTCGCCCAACTAGGGCTTTCAGTTAAAAGGCTTCTCTCAAGGATCAGGAAAAAAATTGAAACAAAAATCTATTTGCAACGAGCGCGTGACAACAAATTTAATATTCAAATATATATATATATATATATATATATATATATTAAAAGGATAAGCACATAAATACGTATATTTATATTATATTTTTTTCATATTTTTCTACTTTTGCATTTTATTTATCTTATTTTTTTTAATTCAAATTACCGTGTCGTTATACCAAGTCTCCAACGAACTAGGGCGAGGCAACCATCTCCAAATCTCCAACGGCCTAGAGCGAGGCAATCATCTCCAAATTTCCAACAGACTAGACGAGACAACCATCTCCAAATTTCCAAATTTCCAATGGCATTGGGCGAGAGAATTGTCTCCAAATCTCCAATGGTCTAAGGATGAGGCAATCGTCTCCAAATCTCTAACAGACTAAGGCAAGGCAACCATCTCTAAATCTCAACGAACTAGGGCGAGGGAACCATCTTCAAGTCTCCAACGGACTAGGGCGAGGCTGTTGGACAATAATGTCAAAAAGGTTAATCAAAATGTTGATATTGTACTATCAAAACAAACAGAATATACAGAAATTATAAAAAAAAAACTTAAATAAATTCTTACAAACAAATGTAAAAACCAAAATACGTAGATGATCGAGGTTAGTACTGAACACTATTTCCTCAAAATGGATTCGTCCTCCACACTAGTGCTAATGGGTTTTACGGAAGTCAATCTCCTAGGATATAACAATCATACCCGGAGAAAAAGCACTCTAATCTTTGGATACAGCGAACCGTTAAGTATTTTGTACTCTCTAACTCTTTAACTTGCACACACAATGAAGTGATTTTATAGCCTTTGAAGTGACTTTTCTGAAAATTCACTGCATATGTTCAGAACAAGTTCAACTTTTCATCATCGGTGCTCAAGCGTTCCGCGAGTGCTCTACATTGGAGTTCACGGGGGGGGGGGGGGAGGGGGGCCTTGAGCGCTTGAGCACTTAGCGAGCGCCCAACACTGGACAGGTGGCGCTCAACCGCTCCGCGAGTGCCCTCCTCGCAAGCGTTCCATTCTGAAAAATGACCATTGGGTTAACGGTAAGTAATCGAATTTTAAATTTAAATAAATTTTCTCCATAAATATAAGATACTCGAGTCAACACACGACCCGGACCTGGACCCAAACCCGGCCAAGCCGGTCGGACGACGACAGTGCGCGCACGTGTGAATGGGTTCGACCCATCGTCAGGTAGGTCCTCCTACCGTCCACAAAACTAGGTACCTCCAAAAGACATTCCCTTTAGTCCAACTTTTACTCATATATACCCACAAAGTTCCTTATAAATTTCCAACGTGGGATTAAAGAATCACACTTCTATTAAACCCAACAAACCCATGTTCAAGGGACGACTTTGAACATCGAATTCTCATTCACCTTTTATCGAGTTTTAACAAATAAAAATATATCGTTCATCTCTCGCGGAAGAGAACACGTAGCACACCAGACCCAACTTAAAAGACCGATGGGTCTCACATTTATTTTGGTTCAAAATTTGTCAAAAATAAGATTATTAAAATCCTGATTTTAACAGAGGCAACCGTCTTTGAAAGAGATTCTGTTCCTGCAAGTCCTTAAAAGAGCTCATGTTCCTGCAAAAAAAAAAAAAACAGAAAAGAGAGTTTGTTAGCAAAAAAATGTTGTTAGCCAAAAAAAAGGCCAGAGTTGTTCGAGTAAAAACATGGTGCAAAAAAAAAGAGTAAAAAATGTGGATTAGTAAAAAAAAAAAAAAAGAGTGAATTTTTTTTTTGTCAAAAAAATGTGTCCTAAAAAAAAGTTGTTAGGTGTGCTAGCAAAAAAAAGTTGAGTAAAAAAAAAGGCAAAGGGAGAGAGAGATATTAAGAAAAAGGGGGGGAACATTGACAACAACAAAAAAAAAAAAAGTCCATTTGTTGCAAAGAAGTGGGTGACATTACAAAAAATAAAAGTCATACAATTTCTCTTTACGAGGAAATCAGTTTAATGGGTGAAAATTAATTGAGCACTTGCATGAGCATATGGAATTAGAATAAGAAGATTAACCTGGAGCAACATAGAATTGAGTTTTTCTGACATATGGAATAAAATCCTGCGGACGGCTATTCGAGAAGGCTTGATTAAAACATCAATTGAATAAACGAAGTTGTCTTTTGCCTTCTATTTATAAAAGCAAAACTGGTAGAATCCTACAGTAATTCCATGACAAATTTTGGGAGTCCTACCTTATTTCCATAACTAATTTTTGGAGTCCTGCGTTTAATTCCTTGGACAGGGAGTGTATAAGTGCAAAGGATTCAAAGAGGTTACTTTTAAGAAGGAAAGCAAAAGAAAGAATGCTGAAGGGGTAGCACAACTGGTCAGGTCTTGAACTTGTTTTTAAATAGTTATTGATTCAAATCTTTTCAAAACTAGTTAAGGTTTGCTCGATTGTCAAATTTAGGGTCTTGGAATTAGTTGAAGTGTACATAAACTAGCATGGACACTCAGTTGGAAAGAAAACTTGTTTTTTTTTGAAAGTACGATGAAAAAGAAAAAAAAATCAAAGTCTGTCTTGATATAGTGAAACCAGCGCCACATGAAAAGTACCAAGGGTCAAGTTGTTGTGTGCAAAGGCTGAGGAATCAAAAGTAAATATTAATGATCGGGCATGTGGACACCTCCTATTCGTATTGCAGAAGGGGTCAGACTTGGTAATTAGAATTCAAGGCTTGGGATTATATTATAAGGTGAAAAACAAATGGGAATTGTATAAGTCTAAAGAGTTTAGAATCAAGCCCCACCGAAGTTCCAATGCCACACAACATGAATTCAATTTTATTATTAATAAAATAAATAAATAAAAGTAAAATTTCAAGACTCTCTCACATAAATGCAAGCAAGCCTTGAGGGGCCATTTGTAAATATGCAAATTTTAACTTATCATAAATTGACACGTGCCCTAAGACTAAAAAATATAACACAATTATTGACAAATTAAAGATTGTCATGTGTTAAAAGGTTCCTAAATTAAATGGCATGGCACGATTGGTTCAATTGCATGACGCCATGTATAAAATAGCGTAGTTCTCCAAACAACAAGCCTTCGGATAATTAAATTATGTCAATTGGCACATGAGACCTACATCAAAAAATATATATATTTTTTCTAAACTAAATTAAAAGTAATAATTATTTCTTTAAAATAAATAAAAAAGAAATAATTTTGTTACTAGATAATTATCTTTTTTAATTATTTCTATATAATTATCTCTTTAAGAAAAGAAATAAAAAAGATAATTACAAATTTAAATAATTATCTCTTTAAATAAATAAATTAAGAGATAATTATCAAGAATTTAAGTCTCTTCATAGCTTTCACCTCATGCTCCTATATATAGGCATGTCCTCTGCCAAATAGAGAACAAGTTTATATCTAACACTTGGAGATATCAAGTAATCGAGAGAGGTCTGTAGACAAAGTTTCAAAACCTTGAAGATCTTTCTAAGTCAAGTTTCCTCATCTATTCTGTAACGACCCGGTACAGACCCTAGTTGTAAAAACTCAGTTGATAACGACCCATGTAAGGACCCAGCCCAAACCCTAATATTAGTGACGGATAGTCCACAAGGTTATGGAATACGGAAGAAGTTCAAAACTCTAACTCGAATAAAAAATCCTAAGCTCGGACTGGAAACCCCAAAAAGGTCCAAAACATAGGCAGCAAAATCTTAACACCCGAAGAGTCTCCTAACATTCTAAATTAAGTATAAATCATGAAATAATAAATAAAAAATAAAAAATTCTCATAAATAGGGTAAAATGACCGTTTTGCCCATAGTACAGCAAAAAATCTTAAAAATTCAAATTAAGCCAAACAACCTCTTCTCTATATGACATTTTTGGCCAAGAGAGGGGGAGGAACCAGAAACACACTATTCTTGAGGGTTTGGGAGAGTTTGAGGAAGAAGAAGGGAGAAACTGAGGCGAATTTCGAAAGTTAAGTTCGAACTCATCCTTCACAATTATTTGATCTCTCAAAATAAGTAAGTAAAACCTCTAAACCTTGTATCTAAGATCCCTCAAAATATCTCTCAATCCATCCCTTTGAACACTTTAAAAATCAAGAATCGAAATCAAACCGAAAATGCGTTGTAATTGGAAACCTAGGGGCTGTTTTGATTATGAATTATATGAGATGTTGTTGTATGTTGTTATCTTTGAGTTTGATGATCTCTAAGGGTGCTGGAGTCTTGATATTTAAGTTTGAAACACAAGTATGCAAGGAAATAGAATCAAAACTTGACATAACATAAGTAGAGGACCTAAACCCTACGAGGTTTGATTTTCTAGAACTTTGATGTTTCTGCCCTGAGCATTGAAATGCCATAACTCAACGTAGAAAATTTATCGAAGTATTATTTTTATGTCCAAAGTTATATTTTTGTGTTATCTATCATCTAGAGTTGGTTTTAACTCATTTACATAATCAGAACTCAAGATATTGCAATTTTACCAAAGTGTGTCATTTTCTGACCAGCCAACACCACCGACTTGGTAACCCTAGTTTAAAGTGAGATCCGAACTTTAGTCAAAACATAAAATTTGTAGAAAACATGTATATCTATCTACCGACCAAAAAGAAGAACAAAATAGTGAATTTTGATTGGTCAAAACGCATTTGAAAGTTTCTATTGATTTTCAGCCCTCGAGAAACATTCTGTCACATATTTTTATATGGCCCAAAACCCCTATTTTTAATGATCTATTACAAAAGTGATCTACATGAACTTTGTAGCTAACGTATTGATGTATTTGGTTCCCAAACATCAGACCTTAGATCCTCGGGATGAAACCCCAAAATCGTTTTAAACCCTCTGTCCAAAACTGGCTCTGCTGAGTTTCGGCGGCTGACAGAACCTACTTTTTAAATTGGCCAAAACGTCTAATTTGTTTCAAACAACTACCCTTACCTCTAAAAATGACACTTGTAGGGAACTTTTTAAAATAGAACATACTAAAAAATGGGCTCATTTGGACTTCATTTGATACCCCAAAACCGAGAACAACATAAGCTAGTTTTTGGTAAAAATCTAGAGTAAATGCTGAACCATTTTTGCTTAGAATGAAATGTTCACCCAATTGCCTTAGGATTTAACCTTGGTGTTAAACATGAGAATTGTAGGATATATTTTTATCTAAATGGTGTTTCAAAATAATAACTTAATTCCAAGTCTAGTTGCCCCAAAATTTTGTTGCCCCTATTAATTTAATACTTGGTTTTGGCCCTAAAAGTTGTTAAGTGTGATTCGAGCGCCCTTTGCCATGAGACCCGAGTTTTTGTATGATGGCTTATTTGAATTAATTGATTAGTGTTTCAAGTGAATATATGATGATCTAAAACCCCTGCTGTTATACTGAATCATATCTTGAGAATTGTAACATGTGCTTCCCATATGTGTACCTAATGCTTTGCGCGTTATACCTTGAGCTTTGCCATGCTAGTTGATGCCATACTATGAATTGTTGCACTTGATATCAATGGTACACATTATGAGTATTTTCATTTGCATCATGGCATATTGGAGTCCATCTATGTAAATCGATATTGGGATTGGCTGTATTGATTCTAAGTCTAGGGCGTCCCTGGTTGCCATTTTTGAAAATATTTTAGGATGAAATCCCCTTGTACACCCTGGTTGCGTCTCCGGTGTTACAGATTTAGTTTATACACCTTGGGTGCGTCCCTGGTGTTTGAAAGGGTTTACAGATATTGTTGGGCACCATGGGTTCGTCGCTAGCATTCTGATTTCGATAGATTGGACTTTTGGATTGACACCGGCGAAGGCATCACGAGTCTAAAGGTGGGACAAATCGCTTGATATATTAGGGCAGTGAAAATAAGTCCCTGAGGACAGTGACAATAAGTCTCTGAGGCAATGAAAATAAGTCCTGAAGACGTGATAAGGTTGGCCTGGAGTATGGCGCGGACCCCACGTCGTTGCCATTGAGTAAAACAGTTGTGGCACAATGCCAGGCGATGTGGTTACTATTCCCAACGAGGCGCGATGATGGCTTTGGTGATCAAATAACCGTGAAAGTCTACTCTGGTGATTCCCGGTGTGGAATCCCTGTTATAATCTGGGTGCATGCTGGGTTGGGCATCTGCATTTCATACACGCATATTTATTGACTTATCTGCTATCTTGTCATAAATTTGTCTGTTTTCTTGACTATAAACTGTACTGGGTGTTTTATGGTATGTGTTGCGGTGAATTTTATGTCGTGGGATTAGTTAGAAGATTAGAGTGCTTTGCTTCTGGGTCTTGGCTCATGGCATTCGTGCCACATGTAGGGAGGATTTCTTGGAGGAGATCGTCCCAAAGGGAGAAGAAGAGTTTGAAGAATAGAGTGAGTTCCAAGAGCACGTGGATTTCGCTGATGCATTCTGAGGAGTTGAAATCTCTGTTTTCATTTTTATATTCAGATTTCTCGTGCTTAGTGTAATTGTTGAAAATTCTTGGTGGAACTATAATACTTATGCACTTTTAAAAGGTTTAGAACCCCTTTATCCCTTTATTTATATTTATGTATATCCCGGCGTGCCCGGAGGATGAGGCGTCACATATTCTGCCAAACTCGGAGGATATTTAACTCAGGAATATGCTGGCAAGCCCCCAAATCAACATTTGAAGAGAAGAATCAGAGAATTTTATTTCTTTGATTTAATAATTTAACCAGAGATTGTAATCCATCTTCAAATTCTATTGAACTCTTTGTTCCTGTAATTTTCGATCGTGATTTTTGGACTCGAAATTCATTGTTTACAATATCGTTATCGAATTACTGCTTAGGTAGAGTAATTATTCGGTAGTCCCAAATCATTATTATTGCTTCGTTCAGCAACTTAACTTTAAACCACAATTTTACTTTAAGTCCAAAAAGCAAAAAACCCATTTTTGCAGAGAAATGAAGTGACTTTAACCCACATAAAAAACCAATTTATGGCCAATGTTAATTTCCCACAATACCCTTTAGGTCTTAGTCCGCTAAAGTTGCCCAATTACCTTCAAATGAGTAGGGTTTCGTTTGAAAAGAATATTAGATTCAAAAACTATATTGAAGCATTTGTATGGTTAAAACTGTTCTCCAAACTTCAGTTACTATTCACAGGCTAGTTGTTCGGTGATTAAATTTTTTTCTTAATTTTTAATTTATAGGTGAATGAAAAAGTAAAAAAGGGTTAAATTAAAAATTGTTAGCAAAAAATTCAAAAAGGCTAAAGGCAAAAAAAGCTAAAAGGTTTGGGTTGCTAAACCTAAGCTTTTTGACTCTTGGGATTTAAACAAAAAGCCAAAACCGAACTTAAAGCCGGTTGCCAAACAAAGCTTGTGTGAAAAATATTGAGTACTCTCAGAACACTTATGTGTCATTGTTTATGTGAGTACTCTTGACAAATAAAAATTAGTAACTGCCAAGAAAAAATGTGAGATTCGATTTTCTTTCTTTTTTTGATATATATATAAGTGTTCATTTATGCTTATGTATCGTAGAACAGCATGTTTATATGTGTTTTGATGCATGTTCGAGTTTAGAAATGCATGTAGGGTTAGTTATTGGGGTCGTTGGATTTTGTGGTGCGGATTTCAAATATATATATATATATATATATATATATATTTGCGAATTTATAAATATCTAGCGTTAGATATTTTGAAAAATATATTTTCATAACATACAAACGAAGTTTCCTTTTTTCCTAACGAAAGCTCTGCCTTCTCTCTATCTTCTCAGGGGCCTGGGGCTTGATTTTCGATGATCGGATAGCTGATTCTTAGTATCCTCGTGGTGGGCTACGCTTTCACCAGACAGAATTTTGTTCCGACGAAGTTCGATTTTGCATATGGATAAAGGCGTCGAGTTTTTAACTCACCGAGGTAGGATCTTAGATTATGTTATCTTTAAAGGGTGCTACGTGTAATCATGTGTTTTTACCGTATTAAAATGCATGAAAATCGTTATATGTTATGAAAAGTCGGGTTTTGATTCAAAATCATTTTTGGTTGGTTGAAACGGGTTTAGTTGGACAAAAAGGTTCTTGTTGAAGTGTTTTCTTTTGGTTTGCTTTGAGGTTACGGGCTTGTGTATGCCCGTGGGTTTTAAAAATATGTGAATTGGTGGTATGATTCGAGTTTGGAAGAAAGTTGGCTTCAAATTTCAGCAAAAGGTAAGTTTTTTGGTGTAGGACCGCTTGAGGGACTGCTCAAGCAGTCTAAAGGGCAGTCTTAGGATGCTCTCGGGTTGCTGGCCGCTGGACCGACCGCTCGAGCAGTCTAGCTTGCGGTTTAATTTTCACTAGTTGAAAAGTTATTTTTAAAATCGATGTATCTCCCTTATTCGGACTCCGAATGGGGTCATTTTTGTGCTCAAATTGAAGCCTCGAAAGCCATCTTTCCAATGACACCACTCTCATAATGAAATGCTTTTTCTAGAAAAAGTTATGATCAAAAGAGTGAGAGTATGTCAAATTCTCTGAACAGTTTTTCATCTATTTTTGGTCAAATGTCTTGGAAAAGCTTATTTTTCATCCTCATTGGAACTTTTTATCAAATTTCTTGTTCCTCGGGAGTTTGTTTGTGGATGACCGTGGCGGTTGGCCATTGGATCTTTATATTTGCTTAGTGTATAACTGTTTGAAAAATTTTCGTAGTTAAACTACGGGTTAGTTTTTAAATGATTCTATAGATGTACCAGGATAACGGGTATGTGGTGCGAGTTGCCCTCGGCGAATGTCAAAAAATGTGCGCAGAGTAGATACCTTTGTCCTTCGGAGTAATTCCAGTAAAGAAGGGGTGGGTGCTTTTGTCCCTTGGTTTTAGTTCGTAAAGTCAGCAATTACGTTGTGGTAGCTCCGTATAGCACTTGTCATTACCGAACATGTCTTAAATGATTCGCGGATTTGGTTATGGGCAGGAGTCTATAGTTATTACCTCTGTCCCTTTGTGGCGGAGTCAGTACATAGGATTCATTTTTTCTTTTCTCGATTGTGTGATTCGAGTGAAAATAATATTTTGGTTACAGTTTTTCTTTAACTGTGAAACATTTTTAGCATTGTTGAAATGCTTGGTTTTGAACTCATGTGGTAGAGTTGAGTTTTACTATGTGATTGCATTTCCTACTTTACAGCATCATAGTATGTTTTTGGTTACAGTTTTTCTTTAACTGTGAAACGTTTTTAGCATTGTTGAAATGCTTGGTTTTGAACTCCTGTGGTAGAGTTGAGTTTTACTATGTGATTGCATTTTCTACTTTACTGCATCATAGTATGTTTCTATTGAGTTTCGGCTCACGTAGTGGGATTTGTTAAAATCTTTTTCAGGTGTTGACGATCACGTGGAGTTGATCTAGATGTGCCCGTGATGGCAGGAAGACTATTGTAGAGTTTTTTTTCTTCTTATAGAAACATGTATATGTCGCCTGTTTCTGAAGGCATGTTTTGTTAGTTTTGAGGTTGTATATTGTACATGTATAGACAGGTATGCATGTTGCACTGAGAGTGAACCTTGGGAACTCTTTTAATTTCAAAAGCTGTATTATTTTGGATGATTATTTTATCAGTAAAATTCTATCTTTTTACAAAAATGGTGATTCGGTGGGCTTTTCACATGACCCTAGATTTTGGGGCGTGACAACTTGGTATCAGAGCTTTGGGTTCAAATACCTAAGAGCCAGGGAAAGAGGGTGCATCACCCGGTGATGATGACTGTGTGTGCTTGATTGCATGTGTTTAAGTATTTTTATGACATGCTAATAGCTTGTTAAGCATGATAGTTGGTGTATATGTGGGTATGGAGGTTGGGTCTTGGGATGGATTAGTCTTGCCTTCGGGTGTTTGGCTTAACAAATTTGGAAACCAAGTTAGAAACGCGTTTGGCTGACGTGTTTTTTTAGCAACGAATCTGAATAGATATCCAAATTGATGCGTCCGCCTTGTTGATTCTCCTCGGTATGTGAGATGTGCTTGCATAATCTTAAGTGGTTATGTGATAGCATGCTTATGCGTGTTATGTCTTTACATAACATGTTATTTGAAAGCTTATCTTGTTATTAGGGCTGTTCAGAAATCCGCCCAACCGCCCCGCATCCACCTACACTGCATCGACCCAAGTAAATTAAAAGCAAAGAGCAAGGTAAATTGGGCGGCTGAGAAATAGATCACACATGTCGGTTGTTGGTGGCGGTTTCAATCACTTCCACCTAGTATTCAACCGACCCGCCCGCGTATAATACTTATTACTTAATTATTTTTTGTTTTATTGTTAATTTATAACTTATAACTTCTAACCTAATCATTAATTCTTAAGACATAAATAGAAAAGTAAAAATTAAAAATTATAGGTCTCAATATCTTCTACCAAAATATCTTTCTCATTTCTTTAACCCCAAAATATTCTTGATTTCTAATTTTCTGTAATAGTGAGTTGTGGCTTCGTGAGCCACTGAACTATGTTTCTTTATTTTTTTTATCTTTTATTTGGTGTTTATTATCTTATATCATGAATGTAGGATATTTATTTTTGTTAGTATCCAAATGTATTGTTGGGATATTTTTTTGAATCTTTATATGAATATTTTGTTTAAATTTATGTAGTCTCTATTTTGATCTTAGATTAATTGACATTTTAATAAAATATTTATTTAATTTTTAAACCGTAAATCCCCCTAATCCACCATTGCAAAATCGCCCAAAAAAATAACTAATCCGTTGGTTTTATAAAGCGGGTGGTTCGGCGGTGGATTGAAATTTTTTTTACCGCCATAAATAGTTTGGTTAATAGATTTTCACTCAATCCGCACCATAGAGAATTAATAGATTTTTTTACCACACCGACTTGCGCACTCTCCTACCTGTTATATTGCCTTCATAGAGAATTATGTCCACATAGGGAGGACGGGGACGGGGTCGTGGCCGAGGCCGAGGCCGTGGCTGTGGCCCGTGGTCAAGCATATGTCCAGGTTCTGGAAGAAGGGGACGTTCATGCCCCGCAGAAATAGGTAGGCGGTGTTGACATTATACAGGACATGCTTGCTACAATGAGAGCAATGGCTGAGGCATCTAGGGCTGGAGTGTGGGCTTCTAAGCCAAGGGCCTCCATGGCTATAAGAGAATTCCAGCGGTTGGATCCTCCAACCTTTTCTGGGGAGTTGAACCCCAAAGTTTCAACAGAATGGTTGGAAGTAACCACGACAATCTTAGATACTCTGGAGATCAAGGAGGATGTCTTGCGGGTTAAGTTGGCAGCGTTCCAACTTCGGGAGGAAGCAAGAGATGGGGGAAGTTTGCTAAAACCACGGTGGACGGGACTTGGGCCGCTTTTAATGGGGCCTTTCTGGAGAAGTATTTCCTGAGTTGTTCGAGAGATACATACATAGAGGAGTTTCTTTTCCTTGTTTAAAGGAACCTTACAGTGGTCCAGTATGAGGCCAAGTTCGTGAATATGTCGCGGTTTGCATCTGGGATGGTGTCAAGGGAGGAGTTACGCACCAAAAGTTTTGAAAGGGGCCTTCGACCTTCCATCAAGAATAGAATTATAGCGTTGGGTTTGTGTGTTTACATTGAGATGGTGGAAGCTGCTTTCTGAGTAGAGAACTCGATGGCAGAGAGTTACAGAGTTAGGGAGAGTAAGAGCCAGCAGAGTGACGGAGGTACACAGTTCTATGGGCGCAGGAAAAAGCGTCAGAGGTCATTTGGTCAGAGTTTTCAGTCTGCGCGTTCATATCAGCCACAGTTGTCCACACCTGCACTTTCGGTGGCCTCGACTAGAAGATCGGAGCAGATAGAGCTTATATGTTATCGATGCGGACAGCCATCGTTCATCTGAGTGCCCGTAAAAGGGCCAAGTTCAGAGTTCAGTGCCTGTCTAGTCACAAGGGAGAGACCCACCAGTATGTTTTTTGTGTGGTCAGTCTGGGCACATTCGCAGATACTGTTCCCGAGGAGGGAGTGTTCAGAGTGCGACAGGAGCATCAGTTGTTTCGTCTGCCCAGAGACGACAGACTTCGCAAAAACCTTGGGCTTAGATGTCTAGGTTTGCAGAAGGAGGTGCCTCAGCACAGTCTGTGAGGCAGTCGACGGCTCAGGGTTATAGTGGGCAGGCCAAAGCACCACAGAGCAGTGCATATGTCCTTGCAGATCTCAGTGCTTCCAAAGCACCAGTTATGCCTGATGCTATAGCTACTCCGTCCATGATCATAAGTACTCTCCAAGTATATAGATCATGGGTCAGTGTTCTTGTCAACACGGGAGCATCACATTCATTTATTTCCTCTACTTTTGCATCTATATTGGGGTTGGAGACAGACTCGTTGGGTAGTGCATTGAGCATAAAGACCCCGGTCAGTGGAAATGTGTTGTTGAGTAAAGTTTGTAGATCCTGTGAGTTAGGAGTCGTCGGTCATTATTTAGAGTTTGACTTTATCATTCTAGACATGACCACGTTTGATGTCATCCTAGGGATGAACTAGCTGACTACCTACCGTGCCTTTATAGATTGTGAACGACAAAGGGTGTCGATCTGTACGCCTGAGAGTGATTGCTTTTGTTTTGTGGGTGATCGGGATGAGGGTTTGGTGTCTATGCCCGGTGTTACTCGAAATTCGAGAAGTGCAAGTTTTGGATGTCAGATGTGAGATTTCTTGGACATGTGGTGTCGAAGAATGGGGTATCGGTGGATTCGTCAAAGACTGATGCCGTGATGTGTTGGCAGCAACCGAAGAATGTCTTTGAGATTTGTAGTTTTTTGGGTCTGGCAGGTTACTGTCGGTGGTTCATGAAGGACTTTTCTTGGTTTACAGCACTGATGACGCGTCTTACGCGAAAGGGAGTCATGTTCGTGTGGAATGAGTCCTATGAGTTAGCTTTCCAGGAGTTGAAAAAGTGATTGACGAGTGCACCAGTGTTGATTATTCCTGAGCGAGGTTTAGGTTACACAGTGTACTGTGACGCGTCACATGATGGTCTGGGTTGCATCCTAATGCAGGGAGGTAAGGTTGTGGCTTATGGATCTCGACAGTTGAAGATCCATGAGAAGAACTATTCGACACACGATCTGGAGTTGGCAACCGTGGTCTTTGCTTTAATGACATGGCGGCATTATCTATATGGTGAGCACTTCGAGGTTTTTTCTAATCACAACAGCTTAAAATACTTGTTTTCAAAGAAAGACTTGAATCTTCGCTAATGACGGTGGATGGAGTTGTTGGAAGACTACGACTTCGACTTGCAGTATCACTTGGGGAAGGCCAATGTTGTGGCCGACGCTCTTAGTAGGAGATCTCATGGTTCGTTAGCTTCTGTGGCTATACGCGAGTGGGATATGCTTGGAGAGGTTGGGGAGTTTGATATGTGTCTCAGGGAGACAAGGAGGGGTGCAACCTTATTTTCAGTAGCTTCACGGCCCGCATTGCTTGCACGCGTGCTAGAGGCTTAGCAGACAGATCAGGAGGCTCAAATGATATGGGATCGCATTGCTAGTGGAAAAGATACAACGGGATGGGTTGTGAGCCCATATCAGAGTTTGAGATTGACAGGGAGATTATTTGTACCAGAGTCGTGCCGTGCTGGGGTGCTATATGATTTCCATGATTCACGCCTTGCAGTTCATCCAGGAGGGACGAAGATGTATCACGATTTGCTTTGTCAGTTCTGGTGGACGAGAATGAAGAGGGTCGCGATCCGATTTGTGTCTCGGTGCCTTACTTGTCAACAAGTAAAGGCGGAACACCAGAGACCGGTAGGATTGTTATAGCCGTTGTCGATATCTGAACGAAAGTGGGAGAACGTCACAATGAATTTTGTATAAGGACTTCCTCGATCGCCGAAGGGACACGATGCTGTTTGGGTGGTGGTTGATAGGTTGACAAAATTGGCACACTTTCTTCCCATTCGTGTGAAGGATTCGGTGGACAAAATGGGTATGTTGTATGTCCGTGAGATAGTTCGGCTACACGATGTACTTGTGACTATTGTTTCTGATCAAGACCTGCACTTTATATTGCGCTTTTGGCAGAGTCTTCAGGTAGCCTTGGGATCGAGCTTGACCTTTAGTACAGCTTTTCACCCATAGGCAGATGGTCAGTCTGAGAGGACCATACATATTTTGGAGGATATGTTAAGGGCTTGTGTACTTGATTTCAGGGGTTCTTGGGAGGATCATCTACCATTGGCAGAGTTTGCATACAATAGTAGTTATCAGTCCAGTATAGGGATGGCACCGTATGAGGCTTTGTATGGTAGGCCGTGTAGGTCACTCGTGTGTTGGACAGATGTGGGAGAGACCACAGTCTTGGAACCTAACTTGGTGTGGGAGACGACAGAGAATATTGCCGTGATTCGCCAACACCTGGTGACAGCGCAGAGCCGCCAGAAGAGCTATGCAGATCAGAGGTGGAGACCATTGAAGTTTGCAGTGGGAGACCATGTGTTTCTGAAAGTCTCGCCACGCAGAGGTCTGATAAGGTTTAGCCGTAGCGGGAAGCTATCACGCGTTTCATTGGACCATTTGAGATCCTTGACAGGATTGGGGAGGTAGCATACCATCTGGCTTTACCACCTCAGTTGGTGTCTGTGCACAACGTGTTTCACGTTTCCATGCTTCAGAAGTATGAGCCTGACTCGTCACATATTCTGGATTGGGCTGAGTTACAGGTAGATCTGGATGTTACATATAAGGAGCGGCCGGTGAAGATTTTGGACATGAAGGAACAAGTGTTAAGGGAGATGACCATCGCCTATGTCAAAGTCCTATGGCTTTATCACGGAGTTAAGGAAGCGACGTGGGAGCTTGAGTCTGGGGTTCGTGCTAGATACCAGAAGTTGTTTACCTCGTGACCTTGTAGTGAATTTCGGGGGCGAAATTTCTTAAGGGGGGAGAGTTGTGAGACCCAATTTCGTTTCTTTTTTTGATATATATATATATATATATATATATATATATATATATTCAACGCATTCATTTATGCTTATGTGTCGTAGAACAGTATGTTTATATGTGTTTTCATGCATGTTCGGGTTTAGAAATGCATGTAGGGTTGGTTACTGGGGCCGTTGGCTTTGTGGTACGAATTTTTTGAAAAAAAAAGAAGATATTTTCGCGAGCCTATAAATATCTAGCCTTAGTTATTTTGGAAAAAATATTTTCATAACTTACAAGCAGAATTTCTTTTTTTCCTAACGAAAACTCTGCCTTCTCTCTAACTTCTCAGGGGTTAGGGGCTTGGTTTTCGACGATCGGATAGCGGATCCTTAGTATCCTCGCGATCGGCTACGCTCTCTAAAATGAAGAATTTTGTTCCGACGAAGTTTGGTTTTGCACGTGGATTGAGGCGTCGAGTTTTTGACGCACCAAGGGAGGATCCTCGACTATGTTGTCTTTAAAGAGTGCTACGTGTAATCATGTGTGTTTTTATCAGCTTAAAATGCATCAAAAATCATTATATGTTTCGAAAAATTGGGTTTTGGTTCAAAATCATTTTTGGTTGGATGAAACGGGTTTAGTTAGACAAAAAGGTTATTGTTTAAGTGTTTTCTTTTGGTTTCCTTTGAGGTTACGGGCTCGTGTATGTCCGTGGGTTTCAAAAATATATGAATTGGTGGTTTGATTCGAGTTTGGAAGAAAGTTGGCTTCAAATGTCAGCAAAAAGGTCAGTTCCTTTGAGGTTACGGGTTCGTTTTTAGCATTGTTGAATTGCTTGGTTTTGAGCTCATGTGGTAGAGTTGAGTTTTCCTATGTGATTGCATATCCTACTTTACTGCATCATAGTCTATTTTTATTAGGTTTCGGCTCACGTAGTGGGATTTATTAAAACCTTTTTTAGGTGTTGATGATCACGTGTAGTTGATCTCGCTATGCCCGTAATGGCAGGAAGACTGTTATAGAGTTATTTTTGTGTTTTGTTATAGAAACATGTATATGTCTCCGATTTCTGAAGGCATGCTTTGTTAGCCTTGAGGCCTCATATTGTTCATGTATGGACAGGTATGCATGTTGTACTGAGAGTGAACTTTGGGTACTCTTTTAATTCTAAAAGCTATATTATTTTGGATGATTGTTTTATCCGTAAAATTTTATCTTTTTACAAAAATGATAGTTCAGGGGGCTTTTCACGTGACCCTAGATTTTGGGGTGTTACACAAAATATTGATACACATTAAGTGAATGGTGGGCCACTATTGTTCTATTAGGAGTATTTTTCGCTACATAGTTAAATAGAACACCACGTAGTCAATGGCATATGATACTTCAGGACTACAAAATAATTAGTCATATATATGTGGTGCTCTCATTTAATGATGTAGCAAAAAATATTTTTGAGCTAGGTAATGTTGACCCACCATTATTGGAGAAGTGAGACAAGGGTGATGCTTAGTATGCATGAAATGTTTTCGGTTACCGAATGTACAACATAAGTAATTACATGTGGTACTATGAGAATATATTATAATTTTTATTTTTTTATTAAAAAATGTAAAGAGACCTAAATAAATTGCAAATTCAACATAAAGTAAAATAGGGAGGTACACCAAATGTAAGACAAGTCTTCAAATGAAGAAGAAAAAAATGTCTTCACTTAGAGAGAAATGACTCTCACAACGTCATTCTTCTTTCAAACTGAAATAACATTATAGTCTCCACCTAATTATCCCAAAAGACTTAACGAAGGATGGGGATCATTGCTACCCTTAATTTTGGCATTAATGGCGTTGTTCTATTTTTACTGATCTAGTTGATGTTCAAATTTGAAAGTACTACTCTAGGAGAATGGATTGGAGAAGAATGATGAAAGAAGAAAATGCATACTAAAAAAACACAAAGTCACATACAAAATAGATCAAAATAAGAAAAAAGTGAGAGCATATGAAAAAATGGAGAGAGAGAGAGAGAGAGAGAGAGAGAGAGAGCAAATGAAAAGGAAAGGAGATTTCGGGGGAGAGAGATCAGGTGAGATTACTGAGACCAGACAGGTTTATTGCCACCATCTCCCTCTGTCTATAAAAACCCTAAAAGCTATGTAAAAAAGGGAGTATAATTTCCCACTTAGGTATAAGTATCTTTTAAGTTTTAAATTTAATTCTAGTTTCAATGTTACAAAATATTATATTTAATTTTTATAACAAATAATTAGTTATAAAATTAATATTAAATTACTACAATATTTTGAAAAAGTTAGTATAATTTTAATTTTTAATTTCTTCATTTATAATATACTAACTTGAGATAAATAAAACTAATAGTTTTGTAACAAGTTTGTTGAGATGCATATGTGGAGCCTAATTAGTACCGAGCACAGAATTTCAGAAGCTGGCGCTAGTAGAGCGCTCAAATGCCGGCACTCCAAAAGCTGGCGCTCGCTAGGTGCTCGAGCGCCGCTAGTCCTGAATGGGGAACTCGCGGGGTGCTCAAGCGCTAGACCGCCATGAGGTTTCTAGTATAGGGTTGAGTGCCGCCGCGATAGACTATTTTTAACTTAGGGTTTCTTATATCATTATGTGATGTATTCAGGCATAAGTTATCACAAAGAGTGTTGGAGGAAAAACTGGCAAGATCATTATTTTTATAAATAATTTTTGATAAAAAATTAATTGGACGGGCAAATACCGAAACGGGCTCCAGATAAAAATTTTGACAACGAATGATCAAAATAAAACCCGTACAATCAAAGTTAATTTAGAAAAATATCTTTTATCGATCAATTCTTCAACTACGATTTGATTCTTAGTTGAAACTCCTGTCAGATCTTCTACATTATTCTCTTACGCGATCCTGAAACGTAGTGTGGGCTACGGACTATCGAGAACTCGTACCGACAAAACCTAGATATCTTTAATCTTGAAAGACAAAATATGATATCATCATCTAAAACTGGTTCGTCCTACCCGCGTATATATAGGGCTACAACAGGGACCTGGGGAGTAACTATGAGTAAGACTTCCAGTGAAATACAGAATGGAAAGACGAAATGGTTTCTACAATTTTCATAAAACATTGAATTACAGTTCACACCACTAAAGAACTATAATTGCACTCTGACCCATAATCTCAAAACCTTTTTGCATTGAGCTCATGTTATTAAATGCTTACCATTTCTCCTCACGTTAAGATTTTCGATACCCGCTAATTAAATTTAATTACTGACAATTTAATTTAATTGTCATCTTAAAATTTCTTAACTCTTTCCGCTTAACTTATTTGACCGTCGAATAATTAAATCCACCTACAGGGTTTGGCCCGGTCAAAACTTATAAGCATCCTTAAGGGGTTTCGTCAATCCCGATCTTTCAGGACATGGATTCTGTCAATAATTAATATTTGCCATATAAATAATATCGTTATCCAACTCACCGGGAATATAGACCCATATAAGATCACACCCTCCAATGAATCAAAATAACGAATATTAAATATATACAAATCAATAATTATCTCAGGATTAAGAGGATAAGCACTATTCATAATAACCTTGGGGTGCGAATTAATTTATATAGTCAGTATAAAATTAATTACCTAAAATGTCACGTTCAATACACACAAAGTGTACTAGCATAGAAAGTCAGAACAATTGACGACGCTATTATCTATTCCCTGTAGTCAAGACAGGCCTACTAAAACTCTGTACTACAATCGTACTGATGGTATGTCCATTTCCATATAAACTATGAACATAAAACTTATATTCTGCAAGAACTTAAAATCTGATCTTCTGTGTGCAAGCTGTACTATACACACAAGATTAAATACTATACAGAATATCGGACATTCGTGCATATCATTAAGAAAATGGTACACATACATTGCTCATAAAATTAATTACTAAAATCAGATTTTCAGTATACCAACCCTAACAAAGAGTTTTGTGAGGCACAAAAAATAGTCTAAAACTATTGTATCTTTGATCTTTCCCCTAAATAGTGAAAAGTCGCAGCATCCGTGGATGTTGGTATACTTGCCGAACCACGTACATCTCATATTTCTTGCGTACAATTGTTTCTCTTACATATTCTTTGTTCATGTTCGTAATTGCTTATCTCGATATCCTGTCAGGGGTTTGTTGATTAAAATTCCAACGACTGGTATCAGAGTTTGGTTTGTCGAGTGAAAGCGATGGTGGCTAAAGATGAGAAGGTCAAAATGGAAACGTTCACCGGTGCAGACTTCGAATTCTAGAAGATGCAGAATGAAAACTATTTGTATCAAAATAATCTATATCTACCCCTCCGGGGAGAGAAGCCAGAATGCATGAAGGAGGAAGAACGCCATTCCTTAACAAACAAGCCTTAGGGGTTGTCACATCCCAATTTTTAGAAATTGTTCCAAGTGTTAAATTTTTTAAAAATTGTGACAGAGTTTCTCTTATTTTTTGGATAATTTAACGATTTTCACCGTTTACAAATAACTAGTAATATACATAGGCTCTACCTAAATCTCAACAACAATATCACAAATCAATTATATATCGTACGGCATCCATCCTACTTTCCATGTATACATTTGAACCTCTAGTTGCAAGTGAATAACATAAATCAACATACAAAATAGCCAGATAAAATGCTCTAAGTACATTAACCTAAACTACCGCTAAGAATCAGTCATACAGAAGGAGAATTTGGTCTGTAGCTTACATCAAAAGAATTATAAGTACCAAGCATAGAATTTCATAAACTGGCACTAGTAGAGCTCTAGTCAGGCACTTGAGTGCCGGTACTCTAGAAGCTGGTGCTCGCTAGGCACTCGAGCATCGCTAGTTCAGAATGGGGCGCCAGACCGTCATGTGGTTTCCAGTAGAGGGTCAAGCGCCGTCGTGACAGATTATTTTTAACCTAGGGTTTCTTATATCATTATGTGATGTATTCATTGCATAGATTGTCACAAAGAGCCATGTGAGGCACGAAAAATAGTCTAAAACTATTGTATCTTGGATCTTTGTCCTGCATAGAAAAAACTCGCAGCATCCGTGGATGTAGGCATACTTACTGAATCACGTACATCTCGTGTTTCTAGTGTGCGATTATTTCTCGTACTTGTTCTTTGTCCATATTCATGATTGATTATTTCAACATCCTGTTAGGGATTTGTTGATTAAAATCCTAATAACTGGTATCAGAGTTTGGTTTGTCGAGTGAAAGCATAGGCGGCAGAAGACGGGAAGGTTAAGATCAAAAAGTTCACCAGTTGTAGACACCCCAATCTGGAAAAACCGAATCTTAGACACCCATCTCGAATGCGCCCTAATGATGAAAGTATAAGAATCATGCTCGAGGATACCCTTAAGCAAGCAAAATCACGAGTATGGCTCAAAATCCAAAAATCTTAAATAAACCTTCAGGCCATGACATCTCTATCCACATGGCCGCCACCTTTTTTAAAATCCTAGAACAGGTCGTGTCCTTACTCTCACGACTGTAACATGTTTGAAAATCCTAAATCAAGTCGTAACTTTCTTTTTCACGGCTGCTGCTTCTTTACCCAGGCCATAACTTTTGAAAGTCATAGCTGTCATTTTCACCACCACAAAGATAACAGCTTTCACTGTACAAAAGCAAAAAGATAGTAGCCGTCACTAATACTCCTTTTTGGATAGGTGGCAGCATCCGAAAAGGGGTTTGTGTTGCTCGCTTTGCCTATAAATAGGCGGCAATTCCAAGGAGAAACAAAAGAGAGAGACATACTGGGATACCAAAACTCTGCCCAAATACTCTCCCACCCGATATTCTCCTATCCATTCCATACTTTTCGAGCTTCGTATATGTTCTTACTTGCCTCGGAGAAGTTCTTGAAGCACGTATATTGGTTCAGAGGTATCATATTCTCACCACCGAGGGGCCATTCGAGATGGATATGCACACGGGTTAACCTTAGGATACCACGACTCTTCTTAAACCCTCATCTTTTTCCCCAAGGGTGTAGTGGATAATGTTTCCATTGATTTTACTTCATGTTTATCATTCGTTTCAATGTAAATATTCATTTTCTTAAAGTTTTTCATCATTAACAGTATCTACATACACTTCTATTTCGTATATTTATATTTGTTTATATCTTGTTTCGATGCTCACAAGCACACTGAACACATCAGAAGTGTACTGAGATTCTAGAACACGCTAGTCGTAACTTTCATATGTCACGGTCGTGTGCTATTAAACTCACAGAGACGGTCGTGTCCTTTTTATAAAAGCCGCTACATTTATGCCTCTTTATATGGACGGTCGCAACATTTTATTGTTACGGTTGTGACATTGTATAAAGGCCAAAAATGCCAAAAATAAAACCTTTTCAAAACCCTATGTTATCTATTTCTTTCAAGTTTGTACATCCTTTTATGTCTTTGTTTAGTATTTTCTTCTTTACGTATCTCAGTTTAGTTTTCTATCAGATAATGAATGGTAGATCTGGGCTAGGCCAAATGGGTCTTGGTCTCCATTCTATATACTTGTATATTTGCATAATTTTGAGGTTATGTAAATGTTACGATCGCCTACTTTTCTTTCATATTTGTCACGGTTGTCATCTCCATTGTTACGGCCGTGTAATTTTTGAGAGATGAGTAGTATGTAAATGTGTTTTAGGCTCTCTGTTATTTATTTTTGATATCCTGTATATTCTGTTTAGAATTATTACTTGCATAGAGGACGAAGATGGTAGATTTAGCCTAAAACCAATAGGTTATGGTCTCTGTCCTGCATTTTCTATTCATCTGAGTCTATTTTAAGTCACGTGCAATGTATATACCCTTTTTGTACCTCTTAGAAACCATGGCCGTGACATTTCTTTGTTGCATCCATGAGATATTTTTATTTTGTTTTTTCGCTGTAACCTTATTTTTGTCACGGTCGCGTGTTTGATGACTTATTTTGTTACGACGACAACATTTGTTGCCAAGGCCGTGAGTTTTGTACACAACCAATAGCTTAAATATGGTGTTTAAGTCTCTTTTGCTTGTTCTGTACAACCTGTTTATAGCATAATAGGGACAGAAACATTATTGTATGACCCTTAGAATCTTACTTATTCGTTTACTGCTTATTTACATTTTTTTTTATTTTGCTTTGCTCAAATAATACGTGTAGCATATATAGAAATAATAATCAAGTTGCATGACCCTAGAACCGTAGTCAGATTTTTGTTTCATTGTTTACTTTTATTTGAACTCTTTTTAACCTCCTATTCTGTATATGTTATCTTTAAAAAGTTTATAACAAGAACCAGCATTGACAGAATAATGGCCAACCTTATGGTTGGGCAAAAAGGTTGTCTAACACCTTTATTTTTTGTACCTTAGCCGCTAAACCATCTTTTCTCTAGTTACATTTTTTTTAAAAGACCCGCAGTCTTATTTTTGTTTTTTTTAATTTTTCTCAAAAACAATGCTCAAATATCTTGAATTTTTGTTTTGAAAAACAAAAGAATATTTTCTAAAAATAATAGATATCCAGTGCATCCCCCACGCGTTCCCTGAAAGCATCCGCACCGGTGCAGACTTTGGATTCTAGAGGATGCATATTGAAAACTATGGCCTCATTTGGGTAACTTGCTTATTTGCTTATTTGCTTATTGGCAAATAAGCAAAAACAAGAATAAGCCAAAACAAGAATAAGCCACTTTGTTTGGCTCAATTGGCTTATTTGCTTATTTACTTTGTTTGGAATGATAAATGGCTTATTTGCTTATTTTGGCTTATTTGGATTATTTTTGGCTTATTTTGATTTATTTGGCTTATTGGCATATTTTCTTATTAGTTTATTTTTTTATTGATTTAAATCTTGCTTATTTGATAAACCAAACGAATTTGTTTATTTGGCTGCTTGTAAGCCAAATAAGCCAATAAGCCAATAAGCCATTTACTCAAATGGGGCCTATACGTACCAGAATAATTTATATCTACCTCTCCGGGGAGAGAAACTAGAAGGCATGAAGGAGGAAGAATGCCACTCCTTGACAGATAAGCCTTAGGGGTTGTCACGCCCCAAATTTTAGAAAATGTTCCAGTTGTAAAATTTTAAAAAAACTTTAACAGAGTTTTTCTTATTTTTTGGATAATCCAACACTTTTAACTGTTTACAAATAACCTGTAATAAACATAGGCTCTACCTGAATATCAACAACAATATCGCAAATCAATTGTATGTTGTACGTCATCCATCTTACTTTTCATGTATACATTTGAACCTCTAGTTGAGAGTAAATAACATAAATCAATGTACAAAACAACCGGATAAAATACTCTAAGTGCTTTAACTCAAACTACCACTAAGAATCAGTCGTAGAGAATGAGAATTTGGTTCTTATAGCCCACATCAAAAGAACTAGAACAAAGTCAATAATACTATAACTATATAATTAATATTTAGACAATTCCCAGGGGGAGCTCCAGATGTAAAATCAATCAAAAGGAACATCAACACTTAGAATGTTTAAACACGTGAACAAATCAAAAGGGTTAATATTTATCAATAACCCACAAATGTAAGTATGAAAAAGGTAAATTAAATATATGCCAAATGAGATAAATAAAATGAAAGTAGGTAATGTCCCATTTTGTTAGCTCCACGAACTTTTAACAATTTTGAGATTAATTCCATATATCTCTTATTCTTTGATATTTTGACGTTTGCTATTTTAGAAGTTAAGTTTATATGTTGCAGCACGACAAAAACTGTGTATATGCTACGAGCTGGTCAAGACCGCTCGATCGGTTTAAAGAAGCCCGATTGGGGCAACTGTCATTTATGCAGAGTATATGGATTGGCCCCGTAGTTTTTACTCCAGTTGGGATTTTTCACATAAAAATAGTGTGGCTCGTTTGCTTATGTTTTATTTTCTTGTGTGGCAGTTTGTGATATATTGATTAATACAAATCAAATCAATCTTAAAAATAGGTTTTTCAATTGGTATTAGTGCGGGCCACCTAAAATTTTACAAATTCTTTTTATATAAGTATTGATTCAGTTGGTTGATTTACAATAATGGATATGATTAGAGAAGGCACCTCGACCAGTAGACCTCCCCTTCTTGATGGATCAAATTATCTGTTTTAAAATGTTAAAATGAGGGCTTTTTAAAAATCGATTGACGAGAGAGTATGGCAGTCAATTGTCGATGTTTATACATATCCTACCATAATTGTTGACAGAGAAATTGTCCCTAAGCCCTCAACTAGATGAGATAAAACATACTTTGGAAAAGCTGAATAGAATAGCAAAGCCATAAATGCTTTTTTTTTTGCAGAGTTACTCAAAAAGAGTTTCGTAGAATTAGCATTTGTGACTTAGCTAAAGAAGGTTGGGATATTTTTCAAGTCACTCATGAAGGAATTCAAACCGTAAAAATCTCAAAATTTTAATGTCTCACAACAAATTTTGAAATTTTACGTATGGAAGACGATGAAAATTTTAAGGATTTTTACTCAAAATTTAGTGATATTATCAATGCTTCTTAATCTAGGTGAGAAAATTCCAAATGCCAAAGTTATTCAAAGAGTTTTTATATCTTTACTCGAACGATTTCAACCAAAGATCACTGCAATAGAAGAGAGCAAAGACATAGACTCTCTTACTGTTAAAAGTTTGGTTGGAAACTTGCAAACCTATGAACTAAATTTTTAAAATAATAAGGTTTCAAAAAATGTGGGTTTTACTTCTGCTCAAGGTGCTACAAGTGACTTTGATAATGAACTTGATCAAGAAATGATGGCTATATTTGTGAAAAAGTTCAAAAAAAATTTGAAAAAATAAAAGGCGTAATCAAGAGGATAAGTCTCAAAAGAGAAGAGGTAATGACAAATTCAGAAATATGTCCAAGTTTGGTAAGAAAAGGTCAAAGGGTCAACCATTTGGTGTGCAATATTGTGAATGCAAAGGACATGGATATATTTCTCAAGAATGCTCAAAAATTTTAAAAGGAAGCAAAAATGATTCACTGTCAAATGGGATAATGAGAGTCAGCATGAGATGGGTGGCGAGAATAATTCCAATGATGGAGAAGGAAATTCTATTGCTTTTGTTGCTTCTATACAAGATGGTGATATCGAGTCTAATGATGGAAACATTGTCAGCGACTCTGATGAAGAAGAGGGGGAAGAGCTTACCAATGATGAAGAAAGTGAAGCTCTTCAACAAGCTTATGTCAAATTGGTAAATAAATTCAAGTTGTGTGAAAAAAGAAAAGGAAAAATTCAAGCAAGAACTAACTAAAGCTCAAGCACTTGTAGAGAGATTAAAGACAGATAGGGAGACTTTGTGTAAGAAACTTGTTTGGTGTGAGAAAGAGAAAAATGAAATGTCTGTTTTAAGTCAAACAAGGAAAAACAAGATAGATGTCCTTGAAAAGGAACTATGTGCCAGTCAAAATTCAAAGAAAGAGCTTGAATTGAGATTTGCTATACTTGAGAATGATTTTTCTAACGCTCAGCTACTTTTAAAAAGTTGAAAGCATGTACTAAAGCCTTGAATGATATGCTTGGTTTGCAAAAAGCTGCATCATATAGAACAAGACTTGGATTTCAAGAAGGTGCATCTTCTTCAAAAGGTGGAGGTAAAACTATATCTATTAAATCCTGTAATATTGCAACACTAACACCACCTACTAGGAATGTTGACACAAATGGTCAAGCTTTGAAAATAACCAATGGAAAGTGAAAAAATTAGACGAGCAAAACAACCATTCCACATGGTGAGATAAGTAAGGCTAAGTTCAACCATGTTTGGCATCATTGTGGTATTCCTTTCCATATAGGTCCTAACTGTAGAAGATTGAGGAGAACTTATGCATCTCGTGATGATTTTGTTCCAATTTGTCATTATTGTGTAGCTAGGGTGTGAGACCCTGTTCTGTTTCTCTTGTGTGATATATATATATATATATATATATATATATATTTGACGTGTTTATTTGTGTTTATATATATTTTGATGCATAATCGGGCTTAGTTATGCATGCGGGGTTGGTTCCTGGGATTGTCGGGTGTTATGGCGCGATTTAAAAAAGAAGAAGATATTTTCATGACCTATAAATATCTAGCTTTTAGATATTTGTGGAGATATTTTGGAAATCTTGGAAGCTAAGTTTCTTTTTCTCAAACTAAAACATCTACATTCTCTCTAACTTCTCGGGGGCCCGGGGCTTGATTTTTTACGAACCAACTGCCGATCTTTGTTATTGGCACGGTGGTCTACGCTTTCATCCAAACGGAATTTTATTTCGATGAATTTCGATTTTGCACGCGGATCAAGACGTTGAGTTTTTAACTCACCGAGGTGGGATCCTATACTGTATAATTGTTAGAGGGTACTACGTATAATCACATGTATTTTTACCGTTTAAAAATACATGAAAAGTTAGTTTATGTTTCAAAAAGTTGGATTTTGGTTCAAAATTGCTTTTGGGTTGATTTCGATTGGAGGAAAAGGGTTTTGAGGCTTTTCTTTCGGTGTATCTTTATTCCTTTGGGTTTGTGTGTGCCCGTGGGTTGTAAAGGGAGTGCTTGGTTGGTTTAATTTGGAGCTGAGAAGTTGTAGTTTGGGTTTCTTTTTCACCGTCGCCTGTAGCTTATTCTGAAATTTGAGAATTTTGAATTTTTGTGTCGGCACCTTTTGTTGTTGGTGTCGACACATTTTCCTTTTGTGGTGTTGAGCACGCTTCAGTGGTCGTTACGTTGAACTATCTGTTCTTTTGTGTCGACACCATTTTCTCTTTGTGTTGACACCTTTTGTTGTTGGTGTCAACACATTTTCTGTTTGTATTGACACATTTTCTTTTTGTTGGTGTTGAATATTCTGTTGTTATTTGTGTTGACACATTTTCTGTTTGTTTCGACACTTCCGCTATTTGTGTTGACACATTTTCTGTTTGTGTCGACACCATTTCTGTTGGTGTTGTCTCTATTCTTCCTTTGTGTGAGAAGAAACGTTTTGGGATCAAGGTGAGTTCTTGGAGCCCGTGGGGTCCTAGAATATGATGTTTGTTTATAGTTTTCAAAGGAAATGAGGTTTGAAAATGAGGAGTTTTGTTAAAGTGGTGAAAATGTGTTTTTGGAGATTTGGAGCCAACCCTTGAGGATGAGTCTCTGCTTTCAAACGTTTTGTTGGAGTACGTTTTTACATGCTAATAAATCTCCATGGTGATGGATTAGATCTCTTTTTATACCTGTGTTGTATAACATTTTTTATGGGTTTGAAATGGTTTTGAAATGTTTTCCATAGATGTACCGTGACAGTGGGTATTTTGAGTTGGGCTTCCATTGCTCCTTAGTGCAAGTCCGAAAACGTACGCAGCGTAGGTAGTCAGTTCCTTTGGGTTAGTCCCCGTAAATTTAGGGTGGGTGCTTAGTTCTCTCGGGTGTCGAACCCGTAAATTGAGGGTGGGTGCTTAGTTCTCTCGGGTGTTGAACCTGTAAATTAAGCTTCTATCGGGCGCCTCCATTAATGGCGTCGGGTGCCTCCGTTAATGGCGTCATTGTCGTAACTACGTATAGAACTTGTCATTACCTAGCAGGCCTTAAGTGGTGACTAGGGTAATGGGCAGGAGTCTAAAGTAGTTACCTTTGTCTGTGCGGCAGAGTCGGTACATAGGATTACATTTTGTCGTGTCTCCTCGGCTGTGTATTCTGGGTGGAGAATGCTATGTTTTTTACTGTTTTTCCGTAACTGTAGCATGATATCTTCTAGGATGATATGCACAGTTGTCAAGGACGAAAATGTGTGCTTTTGAGAGAAAACCTTTTTGCTCCTGTGGTTGAGCCTGTAGGCTTATGATTGCATAACCTACTTTACAGTCCTACTGTCTATTTTCTATTGGGCTTCGGCTCTCGGTGTGGGATTTTGCTGTAAAACCATTTTCAGGTAAACATGTGGAGTTGACCTAGATGTAGTGGTGATGGAAGACTGGCTGTAGTTTTTTCCTATTTTTGAACATGTTTTTTTTACATGTAATGCCTGTTCTGAAGGAGAGTTTTGTACGCCTTGAGGCGATATACTTATTCATGTATGAGATTGCATGTTTATTGTTTATGAGAGCTGAACTTTGGGAATCTTTTTATCCAAATGTTGTCTACTTTGATTTCCAACTATAAATCTTATTTTCATAAACGATGTTTTGGTGTGCTTTTGTGTGACCCTGGTGTTTGGGGCGTGACATAGGGGACATATTAAGCCATATTATTTTTATTTTCTTGGAAATTTTAATTCTTATCTCGAATATTTACTTGTTCCTAGGAAAGGTACATTATTAATCAAATGGATAAACTCACGAATAGAATGACCTATCCCAGGATTAGGAGATCTGCTTTAAATGCATTGACGAAAAATCATCTTTTCAAGGCAATATCCATACTCCAGGTTTCACAATGTAAAACTAGATATAAGAGAATTTGGGTAAGAAAAAATGATTTAGACGATTTTAGAAAAAGTGATTTAGATGGTCTTCTTGCATGTCAAAATCGCTAATTTTTTTCTTTACATTTGATTTTCTTAGATTTTTTGTGTGTTCTTATTGAGTCATATCAATTTAAATAAAAAGGGGGGAGAGTGGAGTGGGGGGACAATATTAAGGTGTGAGCACCGGCTTCTGTGCATTGGGGTTAACTTCGTGTGAAATCTCATTGTCTCTTCTTTGGGATTCGATATACTTCTTGGATTTTGGATAACCTTATCCATATTTGTTTTGGAATGTCTTCAGAGTTGATGCTATTCTGTACACAATTGAACGTAGTCAGATGCAGAGATCCTCTGAACTTGGGATCAAACCTTTCTATGAGTCTTTCTTACTTCGAGTTTTTCAAAGTTTTCACATACTGACGTCATAGTGGTGTCTCATAATAACCTAAGGGTTAAACTCCCTCCTACACAACGTTGTATTTCATTGATAGTTGGCTTGATGAAAGGGCTACCTATACACGTTTATCTTACTTTTTGCAATTTGTGTGAAGTCGCCAATGAAATCCATGTGGTTGATTGTCATACAAGCGAAAGGAAAAAAAACTAATATTTGCAACTATTGAGGGGGAGTTCTTCTATAAGGTGCTCTAAGACTAAGCTAGCTTGACTTTATGAAATTCTTGATTTCTAATAAGTAAAGTGACTCAGTAATATCGATTCCATATAGGATTTGATCCTGGAGTTTAAAAATTTTTCAATTCACACACACACACACACCGTGCTTTGTATAGAATATTCTCTGACTATGTTTCGCCGTATACGAATATAGGCTATTTTGGACTCTTTGGGTGTTTCGGACTCATTAACTAGACGTTGTAGTTTCGAATGTGTAACTAAATGCATAGGTCTTGTGCCTACTCCTTAATTTTGATCCCTACACCCAGACAAAAATATCTTTTTATTAGTTTTTTGGTTCTTTCTTGGTCTTTCAGTGTCTCGTGGTCTTTTTTTATTTATTTTGTTTTGATTGAGTTTGTCAATTTATAACAAAAAGGGAGAGAGATATGTTGTTAAGGGGGAGAGACATCTAGCTAAGCGAGAGCTTTTGAGAAAATTTTCTAGCAATTTTTTGGTTTGTTTCTGTTATGTGATATTTATACTGCACATGCTTTTAATACTCGATTTGGTATAATTCATTGTGAATGGAATTCATTTTTTTGCTACTTGTGATTTATGCTCTTTCATTGTGAATGCATGCTGATTATTCTTTGTTAATTCCATGACAAAAATGGGGAGAACAATGGATAAACTTCTTATAAACGATTGCATGCTTTGAATAGCTCATTGAGGTTGGAACTGTTGAACTATTAAATAATTGGATTTTTGTTACATAATTGCTAAAGGGGAAGATTGTTAGGAATTTCGATCTCCTCCATATTATGTTCTCATCTTGACAAATCTTGGCAAGTCTGGCGAAACATATATCTCTTATTTTCTGATATTTTGACGTTTATTCTTTTTGGAAGTTAAGTGTATATGTTATAGTACGACAGAAACTGTGCAGAAACTGCAAGCTAGTCAAGACCGCTCGATCGACCTGTTTTGCAAAAACGCTTTAATTTCTACTAGGGTTTGGGCAGCCATCATTCACGTAGAGTATAAAGTTCAGGATTTTAGAGTATCAAAGTGCGTGCTTTTAGAGAACATCTCTGAACTACTTCTTGATGATTCCTTAGACATTCAAGATCCTCACGAAGATCATCAAGGCGAGAAACTATTTTTCTCTCATTCAAAACTTGAGTGGATTCTCAAGCGGTGAAGACCGGTAGTAGATTCCATCAGTGTTCAAGTATAAATTAGTGTACGTGAATTCGACAAGAGTAATTTATAGTCGTAAGTTGTGAATTCAACTTTGTATTGTAAGAACTCTTATAACCAATACTTTTTCTAGTGCTTGATCTCTTTTGGATCTCGATTGGTCATGTGGTTTTTACTTGAGTTGAGGTTGTCCACATAAAAATTGTGTGCCTCATTTTTTTGTGTTTATTTTCTTGTGTGGATGTTTGTAATATATTAATTAGTGTAAATCAAATCAATCTTAAAATGGGGGGTTTTTAGAAATCTTCCCACACAAATAATGAGGGAAATAAATATCAAATGCGAGAGAAAAATTAAATAAATATCCATCTAGTGGGGATAGGTTGGCTGGTCAAGTTTTGAATTTGTTCTGTAATGGTTATACTTCGAGTTCTTAGGGCGACTAAATGTATTCGACCAGTAACTTTAGGACTCCGAGAGTAGTTCAAATACGTGCAAAATAACTTGAATATCATATATATTATCATAAAAAAGAAAGAAAATAAATATCCAATACGCAGAGTCATGGTGGTTGTTTGCGTTTTGAAAAAGAAGAAAGAAAAAACAAAAAGAAAAAAAAAGGATTTGTACTTAATTAGTGAGAGAATTCTAGAAAGTAATGAAAATAAAAATAAAAATAATAATTATTTGTGCGTTTAACAAAAGAGTGGTTTCCCTCAGGTCTGTGTGACGAGATATTTCCTTTAATTGCTAGGTATTGGTGGGGAGACTTAGAGAAAGGAAAAAAGATACACTGGCACAGATGGAATAACCTATGTATTAGCAAATCCAATGGGGGCCTAGGTTTCAAAAATCTGGAGTGGTTTAATCTGGCAATGTTGGCTAAATTGGGTTGGCGAATTCTGAACAATCCGGGCTCTCTAGTGGGTCGATTCCTAAAAGTCAAATACTTTCCCACAACGACCTTCTTATAGGCACATGTGGAGCTAACCTCTTCTTATACATGGAGGAGCATCATTGATGGGAAGGAAATTTTGGAAATAGGAATTAGATGGAGAGTGTGCACGGGCACACATATTCACGTTTGGAAGGACAAATGGATCCCTAAGGGACCCAGCTTTAAGGTGATCAGTCCTGCATGACTCAATGAACCTGATCTCAAAGTGAGGGACCTTATGCAGGGCGACATGGGGGAATGGAATAGAGATTTGATGTGTCATATATTTCTCCCATTTGAAAGCGATATCACTAGTGCAATAAGGAGTGGATCGAACAAACTCATTTGGCACTATACGAAACATGGAAGATATATAGTAATGTCGGGTTACTATATAGTGGCTGAAGCAGCGGGGGAAATAGTTGGTTGGCCAGACTCATTAGAGGTAACATGCTTTTTGTCACGCACCGAAACTCGGGTCACGTCTCGAAACCCAGGTCACATAAACCACTCAAGAGAAACCCGTTTTATGATTCCAAGTTCCATTAAAATCACCCGAGCCCACACGAGTCCAAGAATGTAAACGAAAGCAAGGTTAAAACTTTTGAAAAACACACTTCTCATGGTTTATTATATGTAAAAGAATAACCCAAAAGAAAAAGGTCACAGTCCCCGAGAGCCAAGCTTTAAAACAAACAAACAAAATTTTTAAAAAATTTCCCAGACCGCTCGACGGTCCCTGCAAGCCCACAAGTTTTTTCACTCGAAACACAAAAACAGAATGTTTTCCATGACCACTCGATAGACCGCTTGAGCGGACCATCGAGCAATCTAACTCTGGATCATTTTTCAAAACATCGCCCTTGAAAGCTTAACACTTTAACTTTTTCTCCTTCCATTTGAATACCTCTAAGGTAAAACAAGACAACAAAAACAGGTTCAAAACCTCCCTCCAAGTACAAGTTTGATATAAAGCATAAAACCAACCGAAAACGATAATCGTTACATATAAATATGAAACATACAACCAACCCAAAGTTCCTCTCACAAGCATGCAACATGCGTGCATGGATAACCAAGGCCATGAGGCTTGTACAACATGTTTTAAAGTACAAAACTTATAACTTCATTACATGATCCAAATACACAATGGTATTGACGATCGATAAACAAAACTACTAAAATCAACAAAATAGATTTTGTCTTCGCCTCCTTCGGGGCTCACCGAGATCTATCCACATGATCAAATTCACCTGAAAATTTTTCAAATCCTATAACATGAGTTGAAGCCCAATATGAACAGACTAGCATGAATTAAAAGCATAACATGTAATCACGAATTATATGAACAATTCGACCACACAAGTCTTAAAACGATTTTTCATCCTTAAAAATCACAAGTTTTCATATAATCCTAAAATATTTGACAGTTTGACAACATAAACCACACGATATTTTTCAACCAGGTTTTCACAACCCAAAATGATTCAAATTATGTAATTCCTTATGTGCTTTCACCGCAGGACCAATATCCGTCCCCAATAGTGCATTTCTTTACAGGCTTTCACTGCAAGACCAATATCCACCCGCAATAATGCATGAATAACAAAACGTTTGCACGCATCCAGCCATGTACAAACATCAAAGCACACATATTAACGTCATCCATCTGACCATGGAGACCAACAAACGTTAAAAACATGGCTCAACCCCAAGAGTTAGCCCCAAACCTCCAAAATTATGTTTTTGCAACATACACGTGAATTCTTCCAATTTTTAAAACTCATCCATTTGAAAACAATGGACACACACGTCCACCAACTTTGTAGTAAAGCACAAAAATGCATAACAAGCTTTTTATCCAATCGAGCATGGTTTAAACACAAAGTTAAACATTTATAGTATTTTAAAAATAGTATAAACGTATATAAATCATATGTACCACCCTTTTAAAGCAAGGTAGTCTAAAATTCTACCTCAAAGGGTTAAAAACTTGATGCTTCAAGCACCGGTGAGAAATCGAAGTCATCAAAATGCAATTCCGTTCTGATGAACACAAAGCCCACGGCGCGTATAGTAAGGATCGAATATAACCATGCCAAGAGCTGGGCCCGAACCAAGCTAAAAGATAGAGAGAAGGCTGAGGGTTTGGATGTTCTTTTAAGAGAGAAAGGAAGAAGCTTGCAAGAGAAGCTTCAGTGTGAGAACCAGTGCCACTAGCTGGCATTTAATCACCCCACGCAAACAGATCGCTCGAGCGGTCTAAAGACTGATCGAGTAGTCCTGCCTAGAAAATTTTTTTAACTTTCTGCTGCGACGTCTGACAGGACCGGTATTGAAACCAATGTGCACTCTAAACTAACACATGTATAAAACATATAGAAACATGCTTTTCTATAATGATTAAAAACGAGAACCAACACGTTACATATATACATAACAAAAACAAAAGGAATCAGGTCTCACTTTTGGAAAGGTATTTGGTCGGCCAAGATTTCGAACAAAGTGAAGACCTTCATGTGGCATGCATGTACCAACATCCTGCCAGTACAAGTGCATCTTTTTCATAGAAAGATAATCGCTGGCCCTTCATGTGTATAGTGCAGATAGCATATTGAAATGATCATTCACTACTTTCGAGACTGCTCATTCGCTACTTAGGTTTGGGACCAGGTTCATAGCTTGGGGGCTTGGAATCACTTAAATGGAAGAGGAGATTTTCGATCTTAGGCCAAACTGATGAATAAGGCCCATGATAGGAATTCTTTTGACTTGTTCTGTATGATCCGCTGGAGACTTTGGATTGAGCAGAATTCCCGACTAGTGGGTAACCCGACAGATATCCTTAAAACGCCTACGAATGTAGTACACCTAGCAAGGAAACTTTTGACATATTTTTGATCAGTGACATCCATAGGCAATGTAAGGCCCCAACAAACTCATCAAATGGTGAAATGGGTATGACCAACAAGGGGTTTCATGGAAATAAATTTTGATGGGGCACGATGCAAAGAAGGTAGGGCTGGGATAGGGTTCATAGCCAAAGACGAAGCAGAAGCACCTGTAGGCTCAGGGATAATGCAGATCAGAAATTCATTGGATGCAGACCATGTGGAAGTCATGGTGGCAACATTTGCATTACGATTTGCAGTAGAAAGACGGATGAGGCAAGTCCATCTTGAAAGAGATTCTCTCACGATGATTAATGCTCTCATTACGAATGAAGATTATGTCTCTCATATAGGAAATATTATTGATGAAGGCCGCGAACTCATCCAGGCTATCCCCACCTTCGTCTACACTCATATAAAGCGACAAGGAAATAGCGTGGTCCATGCACTATCACGGTTGGCACTCTCGGTGGAAGGGAGGAGAATTTAGACCACAACGATTCCTAGTCACATCCGTGATTTAGTTACTAAGGAGTGTACTCCTATTTGATTTCTCGATTTTTCTTTTCAATAAAAAAAATAAGACAGTGGTGAAATATATGAATAAATAAGGGAGAGGTTTCTCTTCTGTCCTGTTATGGATTGGAGAGAACTTGTTTGATTTTTTTTTGGATCTAAAGTAAATACATTTTGATAATCTGAACCGTTTATTTTATTATTTTTATTTATATATTATTACTGTAAAAAATCAAATTAATAAGATATCGTTAACTTCCAAAACAAATTACATTTGTGTTAATGAAAATAAGTTGTGATATCTATTTTATTAGTCATTTCATTAACACAAATGCGATTTGTTTTTGTAGTTAATAATATCTGATTAATTTAATTTTTTATAGTAAAAATATATAAATTAAAAATAATAAAATAAACGACTCAGATCATCAAAATGTATTTATTTTATACTTGAAAAAAGCCCAACTATACCACTACAGTCCATAACAAAACTAGAAAGAAGCTTCACCCATAAAATAAAATATTACTGTACAACTAACATATACATGCAAATTTCTATTTTGTCCTCTAAAAAAACAAAAAAATGCAAGTGTTATGTGTGTTTAAATTTGTGAGATTCTGACCCATTTTTTTTTTCGGCGTTTTTCGACGCACGTTTAGCGTTTTTGCTTTAGAATGTTTAAATGGTTTTTAGATGTATGATATGGCTTAGATATACATGCAAGGTATGCTCTCGGGACCATTGGACGTTGCGGTGCGAATTTCAAAAATTTCAAAAAAAAAGATATTTTTGAGACCTATAAATATCTCGAGTTAGATATTTTCAAAAGATATTTTCAAAACTTCTCCACTAAGTTTTCTCCATTTTCTCTCTGCCTTCTCTCTAACTTCTCGGGGGACCAGGGCTCGATTTTTGACGATCCAATAGTCGATCCTTGTTTTGGCATCGTGGTCTATTCCGGTGAAGCTTGGTTTTGCACATGGTTCGAGGTATCAAGTCTTTAACTTACTGAGGTAGGAACCTAGACTCTCATATTTTATAAGGGTGTTTCGTGTAATCGTGCGCGTTTTTACCGATTAAATTGTATGAGATTTGATTTTGTTTAAAAGTTGGGTTTTGGGTTTAAAAGCTGTTTTTCGTCGATTTCGATTGAATGAAATCGTGTTTTGGGTGTTTATTTTGAGGTCTGGTGCGGGGCTTGGGCGCGGGTATGTCCAAGGGTCTTGGATGAGAGTTTGGAGGCGTCGAATCGAGGTTTTGGAGGCTGAAACAGTGTTTGAAAACTCTTCTCGCCTCGGTTCAGTTGACTGGACCGTGAGGTTTAGTTGACTAGATCTTGGACAATGGTTTGTGGGCATTTTTGGCGAGATTTCAGTGTGTTGGTTGGGTCACTTGGAGGGGGGTCCAGTCGACTGGACCTGTGCTATTTTTTGTGGTGGTTTGATTGTTGGTTTCTTAGTTTTCGATTGGTTTTCAACGATATTCAATTGATTAGTTATGGGATTAATTAACTAAAATACTGTTGGATTCTTTTCGGGGTTTGGGTGGTCGGGTTGTGGCTTCAGGAGTCGTGTCATGGCCTCGGGTGTTTGTTTAGGTGTCGTCCTCGGGGGTGACGTACATGGCTAAATGTGGGTTATTGGGGCACGGTTGTGTGCGTCGTGGTTGGGTAAAGAGCTTGTTTGGGCTCTTGGCACCTTTAGAGGAAAGATGGTGTTTTGTGATCTCGTGGTTTGAGGGGTTTAGCGCTAGCCTTCAGGTTAGGCTTGATTTTATGGGTTGTCGGTTGTCCATGTGAATGGATGTCCGGTCATTTGACGGGTGGTGTCAAGACGTGAGGTTATGTGGCTATGTGCGTTTATAACTAGTTGTGTACATTTATAACTCTAGTTTATTTATGTACGGATTATGTAGATGGATTACGTGGTTCTGGTATCGTTACGTGTAACGTGATTTTATGTTTTAAAACTCAGAAGTTTTACAGGCATGTATTTATGAGATATGAGGAACGAATGCATGTGGTGTATGCTGCATGGGTTGCAAATGTTGTGTGTGTCGTGTGTGTAGCATATGGCATGGTTTGTGAAACATAGTAATAGTTTGCGGAGTTATGCATTAAAACCCAGGTTTAGTTATGCAAAGTGTCTGAAGGACGGAAATGTGGTCCTAAAGACGTGTGTGTGAGTGTCTGAAGGATGGAAATGTGATCTTGAAGATGCGTGTGGGTGTGAATCTGAAGGATGAAAATGTGATCCTGAGGATACAGGTGTTGCATGGATTACATGAACAGCATTGTGGGACGGATAAAATCAATTTCAAATTGTTTTTAAGACTCGTGTGAATCGCGATAAAAAAAACGTTTTCAAACTATTTTCAAGACTCCTGTGAGTGAGTCAAAAGATGGTTCTTATCCTCGCCTTTCCGTTCGCATGAGAAAATTATTTTCATGACTTGAAAGAGAGTCTAATAATTGCACCTCATTTTCCTAGCATGTTTAGCTTATATTGCATGTGTTGTCTACTATCTGCTGAGCTTTGGCTGACGGTGTGAAATTTAAAATATTTTTCACGTACCGATCACGCAAGTTAATATGGGGTTGCTGGAGAGGCGGAAGATCTGTAGTCTTCCTTTTTGCTCGTTTTGAACATGTATGTTGTAACATGTTTTTTCGGTGTTGGGACCGTGTAATGTAAGCCATTTGACGATTATATACAATGTATGTATGTTTATATTGAGAGTGTATTCTCTAGTTGTGTATTATGTTTGGATGTTTGTGGGTGTTTGTAGACACTCCATTTTGACCCCGCCCAATTTTAGGCCAATCCGATTATGAAAACAGATGGATTAGTGCCTTCGTACAATCCTCGAGAAGTGATCCAAGCTCGGTATTTGAACCCGAAACCTTCAAGCCAATGAAATTTTGACGAACCATTGAAACTTGCTGCCCAAGTAAGGTGACCACCAACTCTCTTCATGGCGCCCGCCTAGTACTTTGTGGAAACCCTAACCAAAAGTGGCGACCGCCACCTTTCATCATGGCGTCCGCCCACTCCCATTGTGGCGACAGCCATAGAATTTTGTGAAACCTTTCAAAAACATGGCGACCGCCAACTTCCATTGTGGCGACCGCCAACTCCAAATGGCCTGACGTGTCCCAAAACGTGGCAACACCTCATCGGTTGAAGAATTCTATAAATACCGTATCCCGGCGTACGTTTTTTGTACGAAATGTGGGTGAGAGAAACTCTGCCGATATACCGAGCGATCCCGAGCCCCAACGCCGAAACCCTGCCGAGATACCAAGTCCCTAATCTCCCATACCTACATTGAAGCCTACATTGCTTGGATCACCCCCTCCCGCCCCCCGAGGGTTGGACAATTGGAGCATATTTCCCGACTTGAGGATTCCCCAGCAATCCAGGTACCTCGCTTGAATCCCCGATCTTTCTAAACTCCACTTCTCTCTATTGGGGCGATCGGGTTAATTTTCATTTCAAAGTTTTTTAATTATTGTCAATTTTGTTTAGTATTTGTAATATTAATTGTTGTTCAACGTAATTGGGTTATTTCTTTTAAAAAGCTTCAGTTATTATTTTAATTTTATTTTTAGTGCATTGTTGCATTCCATTAATCCATCAACTTAGTACCAACATTTTCAACGGTTACAACTAAATCAATATTATTAATCGTTATAATTATGGCACCTACATAAAAATAGTTGTAATCGCCAATATTACACCCAATTAGTTTTAATATTACATTTTTTTTCATTTTCTTTCTTTTATGTTAATTCTATATTCTAGTATTTATTTTATTTTCTTTTAGTTAGCTTAGTTTTACTTTACTAGCTTTCTAATTATTCTTCTAAGTTAATTTTCATGTTAGCCTTTGTTTAGTAAATAATGTAATTTACTTTCCAAGCACTTACTTTCCTTTGTAATGTAGCCTTTTATTTCTCTAGTTTAATGTAATTTTTTTAATATTTCATTTTTATTTCTTTTAACTTAATATTTTCTTTTCTAGTTTTTTATTTTTTTCATTAGTATTAATTTTTCCTTATTAGCACTTTACTTATTTTCTTTTTCTCTAGTGTAGTGTTTTTTTCCTGGAATTTTATTTCCTTTTTTTATTTATTTAATGTTTTAATATTTAATTTTCTTGTTTAGTCTAAATTTTACTTCAATAGCATTTTATTTTCTTGTACTAAATATTTCATTTTATTTTCTTATATTAGCATTTTTTTTCTTTTAATATTAGCATCCATTTGATTTTAAAACTCTATTTTCTTTTCCTTATATTTAGTTTTGTTTTTTCTTCATCAAACCTAAAAATGGCAAAAAGATTTTTAAGCTAATTTTCATCTTTAAGTAGTTCATACTTTTCTCTCTTAAAAATACTAAATTATTCTTTTCTTTTCTTCTATTTTCTTCTCTTTTATTCTCTTTTAAATGTTAATAGCTAAAACTTCTTAACTTGTCTCTCATAATATTTTTTTTCTCCTTCTATTTACTACAAAAAGCACATAATTATAAAAATATCTTTTAATTTTTTTTTAATAATTTCTTTCATATGCATCTCTCATTTTCTACATAGTTTATCCTTTTACCTAGTTTATTTTGGTATTTATTTTGGTCTTTTTTTTTTATTAAAACCATGCCTTTAGCTTATTTTTATTTAATCCATATTAAGATAATTTTAGCAATTTTAGCATTTTATTCCTTAACCAAATCATGTTAATTTAGATCGCTTAAACAATATTGTAAGCGGGATTGTTCCATGTATCCTTTAGATAGAAATTGCATGCCTTAAAACTTAGGATTTTTTTTCTTTTTCTTTTGACATTTATTTGTTTTTTAGTATTATGTACATATCTTATGTATTTTCTATACTCGATTTTGAATGTTCTCTTTTCACCTCCATTTTCTTTATTTGCATGCATTTGAGAAATTCTATTAAAGAACCAATGATAATTAGTAGAGGTCAACCTTACGGTTGGACGAACGGGGTGCTTAACACCTTCTCCGATTCGTACCTTAGCTTCCGAACCCTCTTTCTTTGGTTAACGTCTTCAAGATCAGTAGCCGATTTTGTTTTTTTTAGTTTTTCTCAAAAACTAAGTGGCGACTCTATTTTCAATAAAAAGGGTTTTCAGAATTTTATTTTCAAGGTGTTTAAAATATTTTTCAAAACATCTTTGACTTCCCTTATTTTTGACCCCTAAATCTCAAAAGCCACAGTATTTTCTGGCGACTCCGCTGGGGACTGATTTCCAAAATCAAATAAGAGGGCTAGACTCAAAAGCATCATTGGTTCCTAATAAAATTTCTCATTTGCATTTTTGCATGCATATACATTGTTCTTCAGCCCCCCTGCCTGGTCGAGCCGATGCCCTAAACGTTAATCCGTTTCGGGGATTGTTGGGAAGACGGGCAACCCTTGCTGGCTTTACGCTTCCACAGGTACAGTAAAAGAGTTCGAGCGTACTGTCTGACCATATCCTGCACCACTCCAGGCATGGGAGGTATATACCTGGCTCTATTCAGAAGGTACCCTGTTCAAATTGACTAAATCTGGCCTTTTGCATATAGTGAACATAGAACCACCCCATTAGGTGCTGCTAACCCTAGTAGGATTATGTGTTTTTCTTTATTGTATGTTTTGATTGTATATTGTTAGGATTATTTGTTTGGATTAGGATAGTCCTTTTCCTGGGTTTGGCCCGAATTTTCGTATTTTCCTTCGTTTAAGTTAGTTTCTCCTTCGGGTTCTTACCCGAGTCTTTATTATTCACCATATTTGGCCTTCACATAGTAGTTTTCTTCTCGGGGTCATGCTCATGTTTCGTTTAACAGTTTTAGGGTAGTTTCTCTCTCCTTCGGGTTCTCCCTGGGTCGTTGGTTTTCTCCACCTTTGTTTAGGCCCGCTTCTCTCAAGCCCTTGACATATCTATGAGAGTTAGTCCTTTCTTCTTACCGTTATGCTGCCTATTTTTTATCAGAATCCTAGAGAGTTAGATTTGTTCCCCTGACGGAGTGCTGTTTGTTTCCCTTTAGAATCATAGGTCGAACCAGTCTCTTGAGGGTTAGAACTGTCGTCTTGCCGGAACGCCGTCCGCTGAAACAAAACCTTTCCCCTAGAACTTGGTTGATTTATCCCCTATTTTCAGTTGTTATGTTGGTTGTATGAGCTCAGAGGGGCATTATTTCAGTTTTAGCTGTTTTGAGTATCAGGGATATATGTTGTATATTGTCTAAACGTTCTCCCAAAAAATGCTTGAGACTTGTTATCCTGCTTGTGGAAACCAGGTTTTTCTGTGAGCTACCATTGATCCAGAAAGAGTACAGTCAACACGAATTTGGGTAAAATCAGAAACAGGCAGACTGCGCAGAGTATCTGAATCAATCGACATGGTAGAAAATAAAGTTAATTTGGCAGCCCTGATGAGGGCAATTACCGAGATACAGCGGGCTGTGGAGCAACAAACCCAAGCTCAAAACCAATGCCAGGCACAGATACAAGCAATTCAGGCCCGTATGCTTGGTGTAAATGGACATCCATACAATGTGAACGAGAATGGCGAAGACTTCTAGGATGACAACCAAGGGCCAGAAATACCGCAGGTTGCTGTACCACCTCGGGTTCCTCGCCCGATTGTGATAGAAGATGAGAATACTACTCAGACCAAGGAACTCGTGCTGGCAGAAAAGATTGACCAGATGGAAAAGGCGCTGAGGAAAGCTAAAGGAATAGAAGAATATATGCTAGACGTTGGTGGTCTGTGCCTATTCCCAGATGCGAAATTACCCGAAAAGTTTAAGATGCCAGAAATGAAAAGTTTGATGGCACTGGGGATCCGCGTATCCATTTGAGAATGTATGTTGGGACCTTATCCCCGATAGGGATCGATGATTAGCTTAACGCTCAGTTATTCCGTCGGTTGCTTTTTGGAGCTGTCCAGAGGTGGTTTCTTTCTCTCGAAGTGGCCAAAACTAGAGCATGGGAGGATATAGCCAATGCCTTCATTAGTCAGTACAGCTATAACTTCCAACTAGACGTCACTACTCGAGAGCTTGAAACAACACGATAAGAGAATCAGAAATCTTTTGTTGACTTTCTGACCCGCTGGAGAGGCAAGGCCGCTGAAATGACAAGCCGACCTTTTGAAATGAGCAAGTAAAGATGGTGGTAAAGAACTTACAGTCTCTGTTGAAGCGCTACCTCATCACGCAGCCATTTTTCACCTTTGAACAGTTGTTCGATGCTGGGGTGCAAATTGAGGATGCCATCCAATCTGGTGATATTGAGAAGATAGAATCCAGCCATAAACCACCGAGAAGGACCTTCCCCGCAAATTAACCCGCCACAACTAACCTCGTGTCCCGCTCGGGCGAGGTAAACCTTTTGAACCCTTCTTTCTCCACTCATCAAACAAACAACTTTCAGCAATCAAGCGATGGTCAACAAACACAGCAACGACCGCGAAGAACTTTTACCCCTCTCAACATCCTGTTATCCACTGCTCTGAACTAGTTGGTCGAGAAAGGGCTCTTCAAACCATTAGACCCCATGCCAGTGCCCGATCCCTTGCCACCGAGGTACAATGCCTCTTAATACTGTGCCTTTCATCAGGGCCATGGAAACCTAACCGACAAGTGTATGAGGCTCCGCCATGAAATCCAGAACCTCATTGATAACAAGGTGATCCCTTCTCCATCAGTCACCCCAAAGCCGAATGTCACTACAAACCTACTGCCAAATCATGCCAAGCAGGTTGGGGTAAACTACATGTCGCTGGGAGAATCGAAGGACCCTAGTCAACACATCTGTTCAGCACACCTACCACGTCCTCGTGTTTAAATAGCTGAGAATCAGACGACATGCTCGTTCATGATGATTAGAGGCAGACGAAACAGGGGGAAGAATAGAACGATAATGCCTGGGAATGGTATCAACCGATAATCCAAGCATACCAGCAGGAGGAGGAGCACAATGAAGAAGATGAATGGCCATTGGATTACCCAACTCGGCCTTATGGATTTGGCCATGTGCTCGATGGAATCAACCTTCCCTAACTTTTTGAGGAAGAGGTACACGTTGATGACATGCAATCCTACTGGCTGGTGAGGATTATGCTAAAATCGGATGGGGCCGAGTGGGCTGACTTTTGGGATGCTTAGGAGCAGCAAGTGGGCTTCATTGAGGAGGACATCTGGGAGAAAATTGACAATACCTGGGCTATCGAAGATGACGAAGAAAGGAAAGGAAGACTGGTGATCACTGATTTGGGCGATTGTGGGTATTTGATAGCCCTCTGCCTGTGAATGAAGTAAGGAAGCCCGGTGACACAATAACAGGATTGTGGGATCCTGAGGAAGATGTGGAACATCTCACCAGAAGCGGGCGACACTTCAAACCAGCCTAATTGGAAAGAGGACAGCCGAGTGGAAAAGAAAGGGAGAAAGAACAGGAAGAGGAAGATGATGCAGTATTGAGACAATTGAAGAAAACGCAGGCCAACATCAGCATCTGGGGGCTACTGATGGCCTCGCACAAATACCGGCAAGCTGTGTTGAAGGTTTTGAACAAGGCCACTGTCCCGATAGAAGCAACTCCAGAACAATTGATTGGGCTCATCTTTCCAGCCGCTGAACCGAAGGTCATTTCCTTTTCTGATAAAGATCTGCCTGCTGAGAGAAGAAGCCACAATAAGCCGCTTCACATCACCGTCAAGTGCTTGGAAAAATGGGTCCCGGTGACCCTTAATGACAACAGATTTGCTCTAAATGTCTGCCCACTAAGAACGGCTGTCTGCTTAGGAATGAGGCCAGACCAGTTCACTCCATGCAATCAAGGGGTGCGAGCTTATGATAACACAAGAAGGGATGTACTAGGATTGGTGACGTTCGCTATTTCAGTAGACCCGCTGGAGACGTCAGTCGAGTTTCACGTGTTAGACGTGCCGGCCTCCTTCTTTTAATTTTCTTTTAATAATTTCTTTTGTATGCATCTCTCATTTTCTACGTAATTTATCCTCTTACCTAGTTTATTTTGGTATTTTTTTTATTAAAACCATGCTTTTAGCTTATTTTTATTTAATCCATATTTAGATAATTTTAGTAATTTTAGCATTTTATTCCTTGAACCAAATCATGTTAATTTAGATTGCTTAAACAATATTATATGTGGGATTGTTCCATGTATCCTTTAGCTAGAAATTGCATGCCTTAGGACTTAGAATTTTTTTTCTTTTTCTTTTGACATTTATTTGTTTTGAAGTGTTATGCACATATCTTATATATTTTCTATACTCGATTTTGAATGTTCTATCTTTACCTCCATTTTCTTTATTTGCATGCATTTGAGAAATTCTATTAAAGAACCAATGATGATTAGTAGAGGCCAATCTTATGGTTGGACGAACGGGGTGCCTAACACCTTCCCCGATTCGTACTTTAGCCCCTGAATCCTCTTTCTCTGGTTAACGTTTTCAAGATCAGTAGCCGATTTAGTTTTTCTTAGTTTTTCTCAAAAACTAAGTGGCGACTCTATTTTCAACAAAAGGGTTTTCAGAATTTGATTTTCAAGGTGTTTAAAATATTTTTCAAAACATCTTTGACTTTTCTTATATTTGACCACTAAATCCCAAAAGCCACAGTGTTTCACGTGACCCGGAGTTTGGGGCGTGACAAAAATTTCAAAGATATCACTCTTTTTTAAAGATATTTTTGTTAAGAAATGTGTATTATTTGAAATTAGTAAATTTAATTTGGGCAAATATAATATTTTAAAAAATTATTTAAAATCTCATTCTACTCAAATGCAATAAATATATTTTGTCTTCATTTCTTGTTCTTGCGCATCACTTACTATTATTTTTAGTATCATTTTCTTTTACTATATAAAAAATAGTTACAAATAAGCTTAAGTGTTTAGAAAATCAACTGAATTTAATAATTGGAACATAAAATGTAAATAGTAATAGATAAATTTACATTTGTGTTCTTCTTTTTCTGTGTGTGTTACTAGGGTAATTCTAATAACACACCACTTTATTGTTGTTTTTATTTTTTTATTACTTTCTATACATGCAAAATTAATTTATTTATTACAGCTCTTTCTCTCATTTAATTAACTTATAAAAATAGTTCGTAACCTTTAAAACCCTAAAACTCCATCACAACTACCTTCCTCCTCCACTGCCACCCACCACCATATTGGAGGCATAATGCTAAGATTATTATTTTTAATACAAACGACTTTTGGTAAAAAAATAACTGGACGGGCAAACGCCAAAACGGGCTCCAGATAAAACTTTTGATATCAAACGATCAAAATTAAAATCCGTGCAACCAAAGTTAATTTAGAAGAATACATTTTACTAGTCGTATCTTCAACTACGATTTTGTTTTCGAGTTAAAGTTCATGTCAGATCTTCTACTCTATTTTCTTATGCGATTCTTGAATGTAGTGTGGATTACAATCTATCAAGAATTCGTACTGGCAAAACCTGGACCGTTTTAGTCTTAAAAGACAAGTTATGAAACTAGTTCAGCCTATCCGCATATTTAGAGGGCTACAAAAGAGACTTGTGGAGTAATTATGAGTAAGACTTCTAGTGAAACACAAATACCAATCAGCAATTTTCGCAATTATGCAAACCTCATAGCGGTATCTGCAATTGTGAAAAACTTGCAGCGGTGTCTGCAATTTTTATAAAATATTAAATAACAATTTACACCACTAAATAACTATAATTGCACTATGACCCATAATCTCAAGACCATTTTGCATTAAGCTCCTGCTATTAAATGCTTATCATTTCTGCTCACGTTAAGATTTTCAATACCCGTCAATTAAATTTAATTACTAACAATTTAATTTAATTGACATTTTATAAATTTTTAAACCATTCCGCTTAACTTATTTGACCGCTAAATAACCAAATCCACCTACAAGGTTTGGCTCGGTTAAAACTTATAAGCTTTCTTAAGGGGGTATCGTCAATCCTGATTATTCGAAACGTGAATTCTATCAATAATTAACATTCACCATATAAATAATACATCCATCCAACTTACCAAAAATATAGACCCATATAAGATCGCACCCTCTAATGATTCAAAATAACGAATATTAAATATACGCAAATCAATAATTATTTCAAGATTAAGAGCATAAGTACTACTCGTAATAACATTGGAGTGTGAATTAATTTATATAGTCAATATAAAATTAATTACCCCAATATGTCCCGTTCAATACACACAAAGTGTACTTGCACAAAGAATCGGAACAATAGATGACGCTATTATATGTTTTTCGTAACCAAGACTAGCCTACTAAAACTCTGTGCTATAGTCATACCGATAGTATGTCTAATTCAATCTAAATTGTGAACATAAATCTTATATTCTACAAGAACCTAAAATCTAATCTTCTGTGTGCAAGCTGTGATAGTATGCGTGTAATCCCAATAGTGGGATGAATTGGATATTTAAAAATTTTCTTGTTCAAGTATTAGAAAATAAATATAACTTTCAATTCACTTATAAGCAAGATATTTTAATTCACAAGTATACTTTCAAGTATAATTTCAAGTATAGCTTTTTGTTAGAAGATTAAAGCACAAGTGGTTTTGAATCTTATATAATTTACTTATAAATAAGATTCAAAACCTTTTGATAGAAGATTTAAGCACAAGAGAAGATGTTAATTCACAATATGTAAAATTTCTTGTTTATTAGATTCAACACTTTTCTTGTTTTAAAATACACGAATGAATTTTAATAGTGAATGCTCCAAGTCATAGAAAATGTGTGTGATGCAACAATAAATAACAATATAACAGAGAGAATAAAAGGTAAGCAAGATAGAATATGACACCACAATTTTTACAAGGTTCGGCGCAACGCCTACGTCCTTGCCTCAAGCCAACCGCTATGAGGATTTCTCACTATTACTCCTCCAATAGGCGGAGTAGCCTCTCCTAAGAAACACCATTTTCGCAAGTATTCCAATTCTTAGAGGCGGATTAACCTCTTTGAGAAACACATTTCTCAAGCACAACGAAATATCAAGAATGTGTACAAAGAATTGCTCCAACACTGAGCAGATGAGTACAAAAAATGAAAGCTCTAACTCACTTCTCAAGAAAAATATCAATGAAGCTCAAAGATAAATCTATAAATCTTTTCTCTCAAAAATATGAATGAAAATTTCAACAGAATTAAGCACAAATAGAGAATGTATATGAGTGAATGTTTAAAAAACTTTTTGTGAATAAAATCAGAGCTCAAAGGCTCTATTTATAGGCCTTAAACTTGAACTAGCCGTTGTGCTAAACATGACAATGTCAAACTAGGCGTTTCAGCACAAAATTCGAATTTTAGCATGTTCAGTCGACTAGATAAGCTCGTTCGATCAACTGGACCAGCCTTCAGTCAACTGGATCTGTAGATCAGTTGACTGGACTATGTTAAATCTCGAAGCTTGTTTGATAGACCATTTTCAGTCGACTGGATGCAATGCTTTAGTCGACTGGAATGCTAAAAATCCAAAATTTTGATTTTCCAAAAAGGTTTTGAACTCTTTATGTTTTGGAAAAATATTTTAAAGATATTTTAAGAATCCTATAAACTTCAAAAGATATATCCATGAGTTTTAGTGAATTTACATAGATCCTAAAAAATGATACAATTGAAACTCTTCAATTCTTCACTTCTTTGAAGTTCTTCAATACTTCAACCTTTGCCTTGTTCAAAAAAAATTGTCGCCAAAGTGTTTGAGTTGAAATTTGCAACCTGGCTTCTAGATATTTGATTATTCTAATTATATATTTCCTGTAAACTCAATTTGCACAATTAGATACATAAGTTTGTTATCATCAAAACGGTCATTAAAACCTTATTAGACCAATAAGCTGTACTCTACACACCAGATCAAATACTATACAAAATATTGGACATCCATGCATAATATTAAAAGAAATCATATACATATATTTCTCATAAAAATTCTCATAAAATGAAAAAAAATAATTTTATTAAAATAAAATTAAATACTAAAAACATAAGACCTTAACTAAAAAACCCTAAAACTTAGCAATAGCTAATCACCACTTCTTTATCCTCTTGGTGTCACTTCCCTCTTATTACGAAATCTTAAAGACCAGCAATCACCATTGATTGAATTACCCTGGCCGAATGAATAATTTATGCTATTTGTTTGGCACTAGAAATTTTAAAATCAAACATCAATCATTGGCTAAGCATTAGAAAACAAAACACTCTTCTTGTTCAATCACAAATTGGTTTTCACTTAGCTTGTTTGTGATCAAGTTAAAAATGGAGGAGCGAGATCTGATAAAAATGTGGGAATGCAATCTATATAAACTATAGAGGATAGGAATGGGCGATAAAAGGATGGGAGGAGAGAGGGCGAGATAGATGGGGTGATGGTAGGTAGTGTTGTATATATGGATTGAATTCAATTAGCAATTGTAATTGATTTCTGAATTCAATTGGCAACTCATTTGACAATTCAATTGGCAATTGAATTCTAGATTCAATACCATTCAATTGGCAATTGATTCCCTCATGAATTCCCTCATGAATTCATTTGTAACCCCCATGAATTCCCTCATGAATTCATTTGCATAGGGGTGTGAAAAACAGAATACAAGAATGAGAGAACACAAATTCTGATACAGCAAGTTGTGAAAGAGAGAAAGATAGACGAGGTACGTTCGAGTAGCTGATCTTTGGAGGTGTTCCAACGTTTGAGTCAACCATTTTATCCTGGAAGAGTAACGCCGGTGAAGAAACCTACAACACCCTTGGTAGGCGGTGAATCATTCTTAAGGAAACTGCATATGTAGGACTCGATTTGCGTATTCTATTCATGTTATTTTTTGTATTTTCGTTTTCTATAGATTCAGTATATTGCAATAATTGAAAGTTAATAAACATGTATTTTTGGACCACCGAGCATATCTTGAGTTATATTTCTAACAATCTTAAGAATGATTCAATTATGCTCGATTCGGGTCTTATACATATATGACTGAAAAATACATATAAAAAACATATAAATACATGTTTATACTATTAACGTATTCTGTGAGTATGTTCAGGTTTTATGGATTCAATATCTTTGTTGCCGTATGGAAACAATTATCTTGTTCAGAATAATATGTTCAGAATAATCCAAATTACAGTTTTGGTAAACATATTTCAAAAAAAAAAAAATCCTGGTTTACTTTTCGCCATTACCTAGTGCCTGTTATGAAATTTGAGAATTCTGGATGGTTTGTGTCGACACTTTTTATTTGTGTTGACACTTTTGGCTGCTTGTGTTGACACCTTTTCTGTTGGTGTCGACCATTTTCCTTCCGTTGGTGTTGAGTTCGAATCTCTCGGTTCTTTTGTGTCGACACCTGGGCTGTTTGTGTTAGCACCTGCACTGTTTGTGTTGAAACATTTTCTGTTTGCATTGACTTTTTTTTCTATTGATGTCAACCCTTTTCTTCCTGTGTCAACACCTTCGCTGTTTGATACTTAATAGAGATTCGATCGGCTAAGGCCGTAGGTAACCATGCGTGCCTAACCTTTGAAAGGTTGAAAGGTTCAGCCTTCTGGGGCCCAAAAGCTAAATAGTTAATATTCTGGTGCGCTGCCCTTAGACTCCTGCCTAGGGGCGCTGCCTCTAGGAACCCCACTAGGGGGCACGGCCCCCTAGGAGCCCACCAGGGGCGCGCCCCCTAGGACCCCACCACATGATAGACTATGTTTGGCGGAATTAAGTTTAGATTGTTAATCTATTCTTATTGTCGATATTGTAAAGATATAATATGTGAATTGATCTTATTCAGAAAACATGTCGACTGAAAAACAAGTTGCTCATATGCCTGGTGTTCCTATTGTTCCATTGTCTCACGTGGACAAGCTAAGAAAGTTTGGAGGAGGAGCTAACTTTAAGAGATGGCAACAGAAAATGGTGTTCTATCTCACTACTCTAAATCTGGCTAAATGCCTGACTGAGAAAGTTTCCGTTGCTGATAAGAAAGCAGACACTCAGAAATTAATGGCAATTGATAATGGGAAGAATGCTGATGATCTGTGTAAAAATTATATTCTGAATGCTCTAGATGACTCATTGTACTCTGTGTTCAATGAGCCGAAAATTGCTAATGAACTATGGGAGCCCTTAGAATGAAAGTATAAATTTGAAGGTGCTGATGAATGCTATCAATGAGTTCAAAGCAGAAGGGATGTTACTAAGTGAAGCATTCCTAGTGGCTGTAGTCATCCACAAGCTTCCTGAAATATGGAAGGAATTCAAAAACTATCTAATGTTCAAGAATAAGAAGATGACTCTAGAGGCTCTATTCTTCAAGCTTAATGTTGAGGAAGAGAATCGAGCAAGGAGCAAGAGTGTCAAGTCTAACTCTAACATGGTCAATGTGATTGAAGGTGGCACCTCTATTCATGACTGGCGAGCCAACACAAGGTTTGACAAGAAAGGAAAAAAATGTCAAACTAGGACCAAGAGGTCATATTGCCAAAAAGCAGAAGGAGAAATCCCAAGAAAAATACTTTAACTATGACAAGTTTGGGCATCGTGCTTCAGAGTGCAAGAAGCCGAAGAATTCTTAAGCTCAAGCTCAAGCTCATATGACAGAGGCAATCAAGGATGTCTCCAAATATCGATCTCTCAGCTATGGTTTCTGAGGTGAACATGGTAGGCTTAAATTCACAAGAATGGTGGATAGACATAGGAGCCACTCGCCACGTCTGTTGTGACAGACAGATGTTTAACACCTTTGAGATGGAGGCCCATGGTCAGAAGCTGTATATGAGAAATTTAGCTACCTCAGATGTGTTGGGGCAAAGCCAGGTGATCCTCAAGATGACATCCGAAAAAAAAGCTAACACTGAATAATGTGCTCTATGTGCCAGATATTCGGAAGAATCTGATATCTGAGTCTCTATTGAGCAAGCACGGGTTTCAGATGGTCTTTGAGGTAGACAGAGTTTCTCTATCCAAGGCTGGAATGTATGTAGAGAAAGGATATGCGACCAATGGTCTATTCAAAATAAATGTAATGACTGTCATTCCCACTACTAAAAAATAAAATCCCATGTTACTTATGTGCTTGAGTTTTTCATTTTGTGGCATGGTAGACTAGATCATATTAATTATGATTCTATGCGTAGAATAATTAACTTGGAGCGCATACCTTATTTTGATATTGATAAAACTCACAAGTGTAACACTTGTGAGGAGGCTAAGTTAACTAAGTCTTCATTTCACTCGGTTGAAAGAAGTACCGAACCACTGAGCTTAATTTACACTGATGTGCGTGATCTAAAATATATTCAAACTCTCAGTGCTAATAAGTACTTCATCACGTTTATTGATTATAGTACAAAGTATTGCTATCTATACTTGCTAAAGAGCAAAGATGAAACTTTGGATAAATTCATTCTGTACAAGAATGAAGTTGAAAACTATCTTAACAAAAAGATTAAGGTGTCGAGAAGTGATCGAGGTGGTGAATATGAATCACCATTTGGTGGATATTGTGCTGAGCACGGAATTATCTACCAAACCACTGCACTTTACTCACCTCAGCAGAATGAAACTGCTGAACGCAAAAATCGTACCTTGAAGGATATGATGAATGCTATGTTAGTGAGTTCTGGTTTGCCTCAGAACATGTGGAGTGAAGTGGTTCTCATCGCTAATCAAATCCTGAATTTAGTACATCGCAAGAAGAATGGCAAAACCCGTTATGAGTTATTTAAAGGTTGGAGGCCTACCTATAATTACTTATGAACATGAGGGTGTCTACTGAAGGTAGCTATATCTCCTCATAAGAAGGAGAAGATAGGTCCAAAAACCGTTAATTGTATTTTCATCAGTTATGCTCAAAATAGCAGTGCTTATCAATTTCTTGTGCATGAATCTGCAATACCAGATATTCACAAGAATACAATCATGAAATCTAGAAATGTGTCGTTGTTTGAACACATATTTTCGTTTAGAACCATTAAAGAGTCCCGTTCCGTAAAATAGACTTTGCATCCTGCTAATGATAGCAGTAGAGACCAAGAAGAAGAAGTTGATATAGAGCCAAAACGCAGCAAATGGGCTTAGAAATCAACCTCTTTTGATCTGACTTTTATAACTTATTTGTTAGAAAATAAGTCTCGAATGTACAAGGAAGCTGTGAGTTGTCCTAGGGCTCCGTTATAGAAATAAGCGATTAAAGGCGAGATTGATTCCATACTGCAGAACCATACGTGAGAACTAGTAGATTTGCCATAAAGTAGTAAGCCTTTGGGCTACAAATCGATCTTCAAAAGGAAGATGAAAGCAGATGGATCAATAGATAAGTACAAAGCTATGCTTGTTATCAAAGGATACAGACAAAAGGAAGGCCTAGATTACTTTGATACTTATTCTCCTGTATCTAGG